>JANHZU010003106.1:369571-382975 GCA_032468055.1 Acrochordus granulatus | reverse complement strand
AATCTTGGAAAGAAAGCCTCATGCGGCCAGCAGCTGTTGGGTATGCTTGGTCAGTAGTGGGAACAAGAAGACAAACTCAGCTAGGTTGGCAGGGACTACTGAATTCAGGCTGCCAAAAGGGCATAGAGGGAGATACAGTCATGTGAAAAAGAAAGTACACCCTTTTTGAATTCTATTGTTTTACATATCAGGACATAGTAAAAATCATCTGGTCCTTAGCAGTTCTTAAAAGTAGGTAAATACAAATTCAGATGACATATTACACCATTTATTCTACAAAAAGAAAGCCAAAATGTTTTCATACAAGAGAAGGCTTATATGAAAAGCTAAGTACACACTTACTGCATCCAAAGGTATGTAGAGGCTAAGGAGCAGCCAGGTGCTGCTAATCAAGTGATCATCAGGAAATGTGACCACCTCTATAAAACCCTAAGTTTTAGGAGGTTGCTAGTCTCCATCATTGAGGTGTGTGTTAACATAATGCCAAAGAGTAAAGACCTCAGCAGTGACCATAGAGAAGCAATTGTTGCTGCCCATCAATCTGGGAAAGGTTATAAGGCCATTTCCAAACCATTTAAAGTCAATTATCCTACAGTGAGGAAGATTATTCACAAGTGGGAAACATTCAAGACAGTTGCCCATCTTTCCAGGATGTCCCAGCAAATTCACCCCAAGGTCAGATTGTGCAATGCTCAGAGAACTTACAAAAACTCCAAGAGTGATATATCAGACTCTACAGGCCTCAACATGTGAAATGTGAAAGTTCATGACAGGACAATTAGAAAAAGACTAATTCATGACAGGACAATTATTCATGACAGGACAATTATTCATGACTATTCATGACAGGACTATTAGAAAAAGACTAATTCATGACAGGACAATTATTCATGACAATTCATGACAGGACAATTATTCATGACTATTCATGACAAGACAATTAGAAAAAGACTGAACAAGTACAGTTTGTTTGGAAGGATTGCCAGGAGAAATCCTCTTCTCTCTAAAAGAAGAGAAGAATGCTAAACAGTAGCACTTGCTCTGGCGCAAGCCAGAAAACTACTTTTAACATGGAACAGGAAAACACAGGCAGAAGTCACATTAGCTGTGGGCTGTGGGCAAGCAGAAAACAAAAACTGCCTTCCTCCATACGTAGTGGCTCGTTCTCACAAGAGTAATCTAGCGGTCACAGCCTTTTGGCTTAGTGTAACAGAGATACAAACTACAACTTGAAAAGTTCAAGGTGAAACAACTTTGTGTTCTCATGCTTGTGAGCTAGCAGTCCTCAGTACTTCACGTGTGTCTTAAATGTTTCTTCTCCCCCTTGGTGTTTTTAGAAAAACAAGAATTGGACTCCACATGTTTTAGAGTTTCTTCAGGTTTAGAGCTTACTCTATAGTTTGCATGTTTTTTCAACTTCAAAATGGCAAGGGGCATAAATGACTGCCTTGTGAGGCTTTGCTGTAAGATACTCACCCCATGATACAACAAAACTGCCTTATATTTGTACTACTATTATCTGCTATTTCCACACTTCTAAATGTTTATTATTACATGTTATTCAGAAAAAAGCCCATGAATTCTGTAGAAATTTATTTCAGAGCAGTCGGGCAATTTGTACAAAGCTGTAACTATATATGACTTGAATAAAGATACCTCCCAGTACTTTATTTTTAAATATATATATATACATATGGCTACTGTTTTTACATATGTACGTAGACCTACTGTTCTCAAATAAAATTGTCATCGTTGATTTTTCAGCTTTGTATTTTGCACTGATGTTTGCATAATGGCACATCTGTATCAGTGCAGCTTTATAAAAGTCTTGAAGGGTCATTTGAATAATATCATAGGATCTTGTAAGTATTTTAGGAATTTGTTCCAGACTGACAAAAAAGTGCAACTGTCTGTAAACAACTAGTTTATGGCATGAATATATACTTTATTTGTGATATATTTTGTGCAGTGTTTATCAGATTTTAAACGTGATCAGTAGTAAATATAGAACATAATTGTCTACAGAGATCAGCGAGCAGGGAAGATCAACGAGAGACTTGTAATTACCTCAGAGATGATAGACAACATACAGTCAGTCAAGGCATATTGTTGGGAGGATGCAATGGAAAATATGATTGAAAATCTACGACAGTAAGTATTTGTTTGTCCATCTTACATGCATATTATATGTGTTTTAAAACACAGCAGTGAGATAGAAATTTAGTTTGTAAGACAATAATTGTCATTTTACCTGGTTGTAATAAAAACTGTTGGGTCATGCTGACCCAACTGGTATGCTGACTCTCATCAACTGTTATAAAGGCCTATATGAATAAGAGCTTTACAAAAATCCTTCTACCCAGGAGTAAACACTCGTTCTATTTTTCTGAAATCAGCTATATAATAAATAGAAGTCATCTTTCATTGGCTTAGGTAGACAGTGTTAACTTCATTTGAATTTCATATCATCTGAAGCTGAGATACACAGTTTTAAACTTTAGCCACATGCAAGTTATTTATTCTTAGACTGAACATACTAATTAGGTAAATGGAAACATTTTAAACTTGAGCCCTGCTTCCCATTTCTTTCTCTCCTCCATTTTTCAGAGGCCAGCACAGTTCTTCGGAGATATATACATGGAACTCTAGAGAACATATTTTTAGGGTTTCTTTAAAATGTTATTTTTTTAACTCTATCATTTGGCAGGATTCTTACTATTAAAAAGACACCAAATGTCATTGGAGCAGAAAATAATAATTTCTTCACATTCCTGTCTAATTCTACCTCCTGTGCTGAAAAATTTATACAAATAATACAAGTTCACATATGTGATTAGGTAGTGTTTTTTTCCCAGTCTTTCCATCTGGGACTAGATTGCTGCTTAGAATTGTGTAATAAGTCATTTCCATAAATATTATATTTTCCTTAATAAACACTTACTGTTTATCATCTAGAACTTATTGTAGAACTGCACCATTATTCGAGAAAGAAAAACTTGGAGGTTTAGTACGTGGCACACTGTATATAAATTATAAATACTCATAATAATAATTGCTGTTAGAATTTATAGGAACTCTACTTCTTTAGAAACGAGAAAGAATGGTAAAGTTAGAGCCAGTTCATATAAATCTTATAAAGTGAAAGAAATTCAATTCAGTGAAGATCTTATATTCCTTGAAAACGTGATCTTGAAATATAGTACAGTATATTGGAATAGGAAAGGAAGGAAAGGAATTAAGAATACAAAGGAAATAGGTTGTAGTGAACCTCTCATTGATGTTTATCAAATATATGTTTTATTAGAACTGGGAATACTGTCAGAATTAAATTGTTTTGTTTTTTTAAAAAAGTAATACCTGTAGTCATTTCTGATTTTCGTTCATTAAAATTTCAGACTGTTGTTTTTAAATTTTTGTTGTAAGAATGTGTATTGAACTTTCTTATTTCACCTGTTAATAAGATGATTTTTTCAATTCTTTGTTTAACTGGAAGAGTGTCCCACTGATTTTTCATGTACTACTAGCAAGGTATATAATTTCTGACAAGGAACTAATTATTTGGAATGTAATAATTTATTACATTCTCATGCCATCTGATTCCCAGTCATTTACTTCTGTTTATTGAAACACAAGCAAAATCGTTTAATTTCCCAGTTTTAGAACATAATTTGGAGGCAAGGAATTCTAAACCCCTATCACATTCCAGATCTCAGCAATGAATTAGATTTGCTATCTTCTTGATCAGATAATTAGTTCCACGTTTTTTTCTAAAACTCTTCATAACTGCTTAGTATTCAGTCTTATGTCAATTAACTCCAAGGCTGTTCAAATCCTTGGGGAAAGAGCTTTACTTCTCAACACAACCTTGATGATTCATACTCTTTGAATCATTAACTTCCTATTGCTACAGCATTCTGCTGGAGTGAAGGATACTTTAAAGCAAAATATACTGCTATCACTTTATGTCACTGTACACAGATGTATTTCTGTCTGAAGTTATGTTAATGAGGAGCTTTGTTGTTTCCTGAATTGATGCAGATAAACCCTTGCATTTTGCTGAGCCAATGGGCAGACATTATCTGCACTTTCCCTCCTCCAGTTAAAGTGTAATACTAGGAGACTAATTCAAAATGCTTGAATTTATTTATTTGACAATATTTTGTTTGACATCTGTACGTCTAGAATCTTTTCAAAGCTATATTAGAGATAAAAGTATAATAAATTGTAAGATACAGACACAAAAGAAGTTGTTTTCACTCTTGTGGCTGTGTAAAGTATGTTTACCACTCTTCCTTACCACAAACATACCCATATTTACACAGAGAAAGTAATTATTCTGGTTCTATCCATAGATTCTTTGACTCAGAATGTTCTTAAATCCTTAGCATCTTGACAGCAAAACAGATGCAGTAACAAATATAATTTGTCATAACATGCCATCTAGATCTAACTATGGTTTCAGTTTAATCTGAAGTTGGAGAGTTTCACCTTGTCTCAGAAGGTACAGCTCTGTTATAGCAGTAAGACCCATATTTCAAAGTTAAAATATTGATTCAGCAAAATATAGGACTGTGGCCAATTCTTTGAACTTAAAAATTCTTATTCAGTCCTGAAGCTTACTGGACAATCTTTTGTCAGTCACTATCACTCAGTCTAATTGTTATAAATAAAAAGGGTCAACTTAGATATTGAGGAGCATACAGTATGTGCCATTCTGAGCTGCCAAAGGAAGTGTGAGATATTCATGAAATAAAATGCAAGTTGATGAAGAATTGGTGGTTACACTTTCAACACTGTTCTGATATACGTTCCAAACTAATGAAAACATTCAAAACTTTATTAGCATTCATGATTGTTTCATATTTTAGGATGATTCCATATATCAGATGTAATGATTTTCAATTTTTGCCTATTTTTTTACAGACCTGAACTGAAGCTGACTCAAAAAGCTGCATATGTGAGATATTTCAATAGTTCAGCTTTCTTCTTCTCTAGTTTTTTTGTGGTATTTTTGGCTGTCCTTCCATATGCATTGAACCATGGAATTATTCTTAGAAAAATATTTACCACCATCTCATTCTGCATTGTTCTTCGAATGACAGTCACTAGACAGTTCCCTTGGGCTGTGCAGACATGGTATGATTCCCTTGGAACAATAAACAAGATACAGGTATAGTATCTAAATCTAATTTCTTGCAGAGTATGATTTACTGCTTTGTGGTGTCTATCTTGACAATTTATCATACTAAGTATGTTAGGGTATTATTTTACTGACTTTTATTAAGTGCTATTTTGGAAACCAGTTTGCATTTACTTTTCTTTGGTTCTTATCTGGAAAACGTGTGTTATCCATAGGCATTGCTTTCACTTCAGAAATATTCCCCAGGCATCTGCTGTTGTATTAAATTGGATTCAATTTTGCCTAAGCATTTAAAGGATTGAAGCTTGTATCTAATCTTCATTGCCTGAATAAGAAGCAAAGGTCTATTAACAGTGCTGATTTATAGATCTTCCTCTCCCTGGACAAAAATAGAAAATATAGTTGCAGTAGAGGTAATAATGCTGAAACTCAGTGATTTCAGTTGGTAACTCAAAATATACTGCTTTATTTACATGATTTTGGCTTCATTATTTTGTATAAAATCTCCATTCTATTTATTTGGCTGTTGTGCTGTGCTTCAGTTTGACCATTTTCATTATGCATAGTATGATTTTAAAATGAGAAGCCCATTGTTTTTTTCCTGTAAAGGTTGTAAGGCTATATACATCTTTTTTTCTAATGTAGACTCCACCTATACAATTTATTAAATAGTTTGATTACTTTGTTTAATAACTATACTTGTACTGTATGTCAACCATTCCCATAATAACTGATTTAATCTTGTAAATCCATAAAAAAAATATAAAAAAGCCATGCACACTCCATTCACATATTAACAAGTACCTCTTCTTGTACTAGAAGGAAGGGAAACATTTTTATATGTTTCCTGAATATAGGAGGGCTGAAGCAGACAGAAGCTGCACTGGGAGGGTATTCTAGAGAAATAGGGTATCAATGGAAAAAGCCCAATCTGAGGCCTCATCAGACAGTCCTGATTTGGAAAAGTTGATGCTATGGGTTATGGCTGGATGGGTACATGAATGCCAAAGGCGATGGTGTTTTGGATAAAAGGTGACAAGTATCACCTTGAATCACATCACGTTCTTAAGCCCGCAAAGCTGAAGGTACATACCCTAAATGAGTTAGGGCATATCATTATGACATTGTTTCACAGATGGGACCCAGAGCATGCCTACCCTACCAATGATAGAGACAGTATTTGTGGCCTCTTCTGTGTTTTGAGACAATTTTATGGGGAACCTTAGTTGTTATTAAATGTTCTGTTCTTTATAACTTTATAATGTGGTATTCTATGCTTGTGTTTTCTTAATTGCCCAGAGTTATTTGATTAAGAAGAACAACCATATTAACAGTGTGAATAGAAATTAGTTTGGCTGGTTCATATTTATGACTTAGAAAGGAATAAGAATCCAGATATAATAAGGATACTTTCCATTATTAATTTGAATATTTATTAATATTAAGATACTTTACTTGACATATACCTACCCATATCTTTCAATATACATTTTCATTCAAATGGACAGGCTATGTATACTAATTCATTTCCATCTTTTTATTAATTTTGTTCTCCATATGAGACAAAAAATTAAAATGAAACATTTAATGTCCAGAATTCAGTATATTTTGTTACATTTGTCTTTAAAGTCTTATAATTAAATTTACAGGATTTTTTGCAAAAAGAAGAATACAAAACACTGGAATATAATTTAACAACTACAGGTCTTGAACTGGATAAAGTTACAGCTTTTTGGGATGAGGTAATACCATAATTATGATTAATATTTCATGATACAACCTAGGAAAGCTGACTGTGTAATGTGGCTTCATCCAAAATAAATGGCAACATTTTATGGTTTGGGCAATGGTAGAAAAATGGATGGGAGATTGTTAGGTAGCAGCGGTTGCAGCTACCTCAGCTACTTATGTAGTATCCTGCCTTTATTACTTTTACCGATAACTCAAGATTGCAGACATATCCAACACACCTTCCTTTTTTAATTTTCCCCACAACCCTATGAGATGAGTTGGGATGAGAGAGAATCTGGCCCAAGGACACCCAGCCGGCTTTCATGGCTAAGGCAGGACTAGAACTCACAGTCTCCCAATTTCTAGCTTAGTGCCTTAACTAATAAATTAAACTGGCTTGAAAGTAAATTATTTACTTTCTTAGAGTCTTTGGATTTCGGCGGCATATAAATTTAATAAATAAATAAAATAAATTTGCATTCTGACAACAATAAGAAGTAGTTCTGACAACAATAAGAAGTTATTATATGCACAAACTCCTCCCTGGATACCCCCTTGTTGGGGCATTAGGGTGATACCTCCCCTTATTATTATCTGTTCACAATAACGTAAAGTCACAACTGTCACTTTTTAGTTGGTGTTGGCCTTCATATGCATTGAGTTCTTATAAATTTAGGATGTCATAATGTATCAGCATTATATATTATTATGAATCAGTCTTGTATTATATTCTGTATATAGTTTTGAGGACAAGAATATATCCAATTAAGTGTATCTACACAATATATTGATCAAAAGTAGAATCAGTTTGAGGTAGTTGTTAAAGTGTTGGCCTAGAAACCAAGGGACTGTGAGTTCTAGTCCAATTTTAGACATGAAAGCTGGTTGGGTGAGTTTGGGCCTCACTCTCTTTCATTGTCCTCTTTCACTGTCAATGGGGTCGTGAAGAGTCGGACACGACTGCGTGACTGAACAACAACAAACTCTTTCACTGCTATTGTTGTGGGGAAAGTAGGGGAAGAAAGGAGTATTATGTATGTTTGCTATCTTGAGGTATTATAAAGTAGTAAAAGTAGGATAAAAATCTAATAAATTTGATTCATGGAAAAGATTAATAAAATGTTGTTTAATTCACAATCTACATTTCTACAATACTGGAAAGGAAATTTGATTAAGCTTGATCATAATTAAAAAGTATGTTGTGAAATCGCTTAATTGCCAGTAATGTGTATGTAGAGAGAGGAAGATTCTGTCCTACATCAGAAGTTAATTTAGTTTACAGCATGGTTTTGTAAAAGAAATGATAAAGAAACCACACTGGTACATTCTCAGTATAAGGTAAAAAGGTTTCCACTGCCAGGCATGGCTTACTAGGTGGTGGGGGCGGTGCGCATTTCCATTTCCTAGCTGAAGAATCAGAGTGTCTGAAGACGCTTCCATGGTCATGTGGCCGGCTTGACTATACACTGAGGTGCATGGATGCTGTTATCTTTCTCATTGAAGGGAAAGATACCTATTAATCTACTTGCATTTTTACATGCTTTCAGACTGCTAGGTTGGCAGGAGCTAGGCAAACAACAGGTGCGCACCCCATTACATGGGGGCTTTTTTGGTCTCAAACTTGAGCTGCCAGGCCTCTTAACTGCTTGTACCACCATGTGCCCAAAGGTAAAGGTTTCCTCTTTCCAGTCATGTTCAACTCTAGGGGGTGGTGCTCATCTCTGATTCATAGCCAAGGGAGCCAACGTGTGTCGTAAGACGCTTCTGTGGTCATGTGGTCAGCATTACTATATACCAAGGTACATGGAACTCTTACTTTTCCCACCGAATTAGGCAATACCTATTTATCTACTTGCATTTTTACATGTTTTTGAACTTCTAGATTGGCAGGAGCTGGGGCAAGTAATAAGGGCTCACCTCGTTATGCAGGATGCTTGGATCTTGAACTCGGACTGCTAACCTTTCAGCCGACAAACCCAGCATCTTAACCACGAAGCAACTGTGCACTGTTTCTCACTATAAATTAAGAACTAATTCAGAAAAGCCATATATTTTGAAACCAATAACAACAACAAACGCAGTAATTTTAATGGGGTAAATGAATGTCAGGTTACTGTACTTTTCTCAGCCCAATCCACCTACTGTTCCCCAATAATAACAATATTGCTATTGTGAGGGAAACAAGAGGTGGGAGCATTATGTAATCCACATGTATAAAATGGAAGATAAGATATAAACAAACAAACTTATATTACTCTTTGGTATTTCACAATTTGAAGGATAACATTCTTTCTTTCAGGGTAGTGGAGAGCTCTTTACAAAAATGAAACAGGAGAATGGTAATAATAAAATATCATCAATAAATGACGGTCTCTTCTTCACTAATTTCACTCTTCAGTTCACTCCTGTCCTTAAGGATATCAACTTCAAAATTGAAAAGGGAGAGTTGCTAGCTGTTGCTGGATCTACTGGAGCAGGCAAGGTAAAAAAAATGCCCAATGCTAAAATATAAACATGTTTACTCAGCAACTTATGTATACATAGTAAGGTAGGCCAGTATTGAAGTTAAGATACAAATATGGTTCTGCTTATAGTAGCATGAGCTCTGTATCTCCTTCTTTGAGTCTTGCAAGGTATCAGTGTATTGTGTAATTCATTATTCTGCAACTGCCGATTGATACAGTTGAAAAGATCCCCAACATTTAAAATATTTTTAAATGAAAAAAATTATAGCTGAAACAAAATAAAAGTTGGGACTTTTTTTGAAAACACTGAAAAGAATCTGAAACTTAAGAAATTTCCAATCTGCCTCGGTTTACGGAATTAGAAAAGGTAGGCTTCTTCTTGACTCTTTGGTATGTATAATTTTGACTCTTATTCTTCTCAATAGTTTGTCGTACTAGGCCTGACTTTATATTTATTTCCATGTTAAGAATGGTCCATGTTTTATTTTCTGTGCAGAATTTTTTCATCTTGGAAATACTGTAATAACATATAGAAATTAGGCTCCATATGTTCAAATAACTCATGGAATTGTTAAAGCTAATTTTTAATGGTGCTTGCATTTGATTTTGACATGCATATTATTCACTGTATCTCTATTGTTATTATATGCTGATTGCTAATAGATTACTACTGTCTCCAATTAAAGTAGGTTCGTGGCATTTGATTTTGGAATATGTAATCTATAGCTTTCTGAATATTTTTCAAACTAGAATTGAAATAAAATGCTGAAATAAATATCAAAAAATATAAGATCAGCACAGATTATTAATACAGTGAATTAAAAGTTAATCAATGGTACTTTCCAAAAAAAAAGCAAAAGTAAGTACCAGATACTAGAATTTCTTGTTGACAGTTTCAGATTTCTCATGCCTTTTAAAGTTGAAACATTGCAGTTGAGACACTAAGATCTAGATTGTTTTTCCTGGTTTTTTAATAATTGTACATATGTTAGCAGACGTTTAAACATTTCTCCTGTATTGTGCTAAAGATAAAACCTGACCTTGGTATATCCCATTAATCTAAATATAGCAGAATAAGAAGAGTCAAGTTTAATAGAACGTGATACATATGTTGTACAGATTTAATGAACAAATATTAATTATTGCTAACAATCTCAATAACAGACTTCTCTTCTAATGCTGATCATGGGAGAGTTGGAACCTTTACAGGGTAAAATCAAACACAGTGGAAGAATTTCATTTTGCCCTCAAGTGTCATGGATCATGCCTGGAACAATTAAAGAAAACATAATATTTGGTGTTTCTTATGATGAATACAGATATAAAAGTGTCATCAAAGCCTGTCAGTTAGTAGAGGTTAGTCTTCAATCTTCTATATTTTCTTCATGTTTACAAAAAATTACTTGAAAACAAAAGATAAATGAAATTAATTGTAGCACATTACAGGAAATATTATGTAAATTTTAAATCATTCAAAGATTTCTATAATTCAGGTTAAGGTTATATGAATTTTATGCATATACCATTAATTTCATTTTTATAGCTATGCATCTTCTTTGTTGAAAAAAACATTCTTGTTTCATATGCTCATCTTATAAATGGAGCAATATGTACCAAGATCATAGATCAATCTACATTTCGAAGTAGAAGAAATATTTCTCAATAAATAAATATCTCTAAATAACAATGGATTTACAGGTAAAGTTGCAGTTATTTTTAAAATAATATCCCATTATGAAAAATATGAATAAGTTATATTTATGTATAATTAGTCAAAGTATTATCTGAAAGAAATAGTATCAAGAAATTGTATTCTGAGCTGTTCTCTTCTACAAGACAGTATCAGCATACCTGAAGAGAAATTAGCTAGTTATATTTTACAGTGTACTAAAATAGTACTGTTCCATGATAAACTTTATTGGCAGGCACTCAGTTATGTTATTCAGTTACAAAAAGTGGTAAATGAACTATGTCACAGAATCAAATGCATGTTGGTTGGTTGCTGAACATGCTCAGCAAAGAAAAGCTGTTAAAAATTTGATATATTAAATAGAGGTTCAGAGACAGAGCCTGATTTAGGTATGACTTCAATCCTAAATTAAACCTAATTAACTCCTTTGGAATGTTGTACAGCATAGACATCTTATAGTTCTAATGTTCATCAGTTATTTTTTATGTAAAGCCATCTGATAATCCATATAAAACCACTGCATACAGAAAGTCAGATTAGCTTCTGCATATATGCATTTGGAATTGGAAATAGCAGTTTAAAGAAAGTGTACAATGTGGTATCCTGCACTAACCCATCTCTGTTTTTCTGCTCATGTGTTACACCTATAATATAATTCTGTAGTGTTTGAATTTCCACTGAGAATGTCTTGTTTTTGCATGTCATTCATATTATATATTGTCAAGTGAGAGGTCATGTAATCACTCCCCCGTTCATGCCTTGGTTATTTGGCATCTTGGATTAAGAAATTTGTTTATTGAAAGATTTATCACCTTTGACAGGTGTGCAATCTGTTCCTGATAAATTTATCATCAAATTTCACTTGGGCAATTACAGGAGATGTGTTAGGTATTTTATCAAATACAACTACGCACTTATGAAAGCAGAAGCAAATAGTTTACATAACTTTCTAGGTCTGAGATATGAGGAGAAAATGTTCATTCTTTAACATGGAGTGAAAGCATATTTTAGAGGGTGGAGTATTTCATTAGATTTTGTTTGTGTGTAAGTGTTGGTACAGGTTTCAGTATAAAAAATACTTTCAATTGCAATCAGGAATGCTTCAAGGTATATGCTATTTCACTTAGAAGTACTATTACTGTACTTATTGTATTTATGAAATATATTTTTATTGAATAAGAGGTGCTTTCTCTCCTAATTCACCTAAAACTGTTTCTGGAACTAGAAAAAAGCAAGGAGAATCTGAATAAATTCAGTTACCTTGGCATTTAAGGTAATGTAGATTCTAATGAGAATATAATAAAAAGTCTAATGGGTTAAATTTCAGTTTAGATGTAGGGAAAAAGCAGAATAATAACTATCCTGTTATGCCCTCATCTTCTCCTGGGCCCTCAGCCCTTCCTGGGCGCCCACCTCTTGTGATTGTGGAAAAAGATGTACGAAGTCTCCTTCAAAAACAAAAAATCAGAAAAGCACCTGGCCCAGAAGGCATGACCCCTTCCTCTCTGAAAACCTGTGCTGCACAATTGGCTCCTATCTTCATACAAATTTTCAATAGATTGCTGGAGCTTTTCTATGTCCTTTCTTGCTTTAAACATTCAACAATTCTCCCTGTTCCTAAGAAGCCTCCATCAATGGGCTGAATGACTACGTCCTGTTCCTTTAACATCTGTAGTCATGAAGACATTTGAGAGGTTGGTGCTGGCCCATCTGAAAGTCATCACAGAGCCACTGTTGGATCCTCTGCAGTTTGCCTATTGGGCAAACAGGTCAGCAGAGGATGCTGTCAATGTGACAATGCATTATATCCTGCAACATCTTGACTCCCCCTGGGTCCTTTTTCTGGATTTCAGCTCAGCACTCAACACCATCATCCCAGCCATTCTTCACTATTAACTGATCCAGCTAATTGTACCTGCCCATACCAGCTTCCTGACAGACAAGAAACAACAGGTGAGGCTAGGGAAAATTACATCCAGTATTTGGACAATTAGTAGTGGTGCTCCTCAGAGCTGTGTGCTCTTATCACTACTTTTTTCTCTCTACAACAATGACTGCATTTCTGGACACTCCTCTGTCAAAATTCTGGAGTCTGCAGGCAATACAGCAGTCATTAGACCCATTAGAGATGGGGATGAGTCTGTGTATAGATAAGAGGTTGAACAGCTGGTCCTGTGGTGCAGTTGAAACAACTTAGAGCTGAATATTCTCAAAACTGTAGAGATGACAGTGGTTTTTAGGAAGAATCCTATTTCACCTTCTCTTTACCACACTCAGCAACATGGTATGAGCAGTACAGTCTTTCAAATTTCTGGGCTCGATAATCTCACAAGACTTGAAATGGACAGCTAACATTAGCACCATTATTAAGAAGGCAA
>JANHZU010003106.1:356928-369471 GCA_032468055.1 Acrochordus granulatus | reverse complement strand
AGAATTAACCTTAAAAAACATTCAGCTTTCCTTAACTTAGTATCCTGTAGATATGTTGGGGTTTAATTCCCAGGACCCCTTGCCAGTCATGTTTTTGAACTTGGTTTCTAACATGTATGCTGAGAAGGTGGGAAAGTCCAAAGGTTTGGTGGTCTAAAAAGTGATGCACTGGACTTTCTGAGCTTCATTTGGTGAACAACAGCTATGCTTTTTCCACACTGCAATCAGAAGGTTACAGACCATTCTGTTCTATTTCACTTCATTGTTTCTTCATATGTGTTTGTTTCTTCTGTACAATATGTATATTGTATTGTACAATATTCTGTACAATTGTACAATATTCTGTACAATTCTACTACAATATGCTAAACTCCATAATTTTTTTTCCAAGCTAAGTATCTCAAATGGTCTGGTCTTTTATTGCTGGGAGTTGTTTGAACTGCCTAATAATGGACTCTTCTACATTATTTCCAAATTTAATTTCTTATTTTTAAAATGTGATGATCAGAGCTGTACCTGGCCCAAAATAATTTCTTTCTCAGCTTGGGAAAATTAAAGTGTGTAGAAAACGTGGATTTCCCAGGGGCCCTTTACTCTAAAAGTCCTGCTGCTCTGAAGAAGGAGACTTCAGTTTGTTATTCAACATTATATAATCTTTGAAGCACTATCTTTTTGCCCAATCATAACCAAGGATAGCAGAGATTCTCTGGGAATTCCAGAAAATCTTAGTTTCTCTTTCACTACTGATATCCACCTTAAAAAATAATTATTTGTCAAAGCTAATGGTACGAGTTCCTATGGGGAAAAATGATCTTTGACCAGGATATTATGGCTTGGCTCCATGACCTTACTTATTTTGGACATTTAAGGTATCTAAATTGAACTGCATCTGCAATTTGGTTAATCTCAAATTAAAAAGATCTCCTTAGAGCTCTTCAGAATCACTTCAAGCTTTAACCATTCTGAATAGTTTATTGTCATCTGCCAACTTGGCCAGCGCTCTGTTTATCCCTCATTAAAGATAAAACAAATAAACAAGACTAATTACAAAAATTAGAAAGATACAGTACTCAAATATATTAGATAAAATTTACACTTTTTATAGAAATGCCTTTTTCATATTTAAAGTCTGCTTTAACTGCTTTTTATTAATGGTTTCTCAGCTTGTTCATCTTTCTTGCTCCAGCTAAGAATTAAAAAATAGGTTGTCATTATCTGGAAAGAAGCAGGTTGAGGAAAACTGTATGGAGCTTTACATATGCCATTCATTTAATAGATATTCTAGAAGATTTTGTTTTGTTAGGCTGCTCTCTGCAGAAATGATTAATTTAATTATGTGCATAAGATACACATTGAATGTCAAAACAAAATGCCCATTCACAACTCACAGGTGACACTGTTACACAGTTGGATAGACATATTTCAAACCTCCTTATGTTCCTGGGCCTGTTTTATGTACTGATGAATTCACTGTGAGCGGAATTTTAGGAGTCTATTGAAGCATAAAATCCTTTGACAAAGATTTTGAACATTGCAATGCTAAAAGTTAATTATACCACATAACCAGTGATGAGATGGTAGCTGATTACAGAATATTAAATGAAAACTACCTGCTGTCACCACTGCAGTTTTACAGAAGAAATTTAAAAGGTGAGGTTTAAAAAGGACTGTCACTTGAAAGGAAAATACTAATGTTCAAATGGTGTAGTAGAAATACATTTAAAATCTTGACAGTTTTGTGAGCTATAACTGGAAACGTTGAAATATATGTTATCAAATTCAGCAGACCTATTAGAAATGGTAACCTCATTAAACAACTGGGGAAATAATGTTTTATCCATCCTTATTTCTCAAATGCCATATGGCATGAAAGAACTGGAGCTCTTCTAGTTATGCTAACAAAAAACTGAATTTAAAAAAAATAAAAGAATAGCATCTTTTTATCAATGCATAGCTTAGCTGGGGAGTATAGAGTATTGTGCCTAAAGATTCCTTTTTGGTTGCTGTGTGTCCTCCTGTTCTATCTGACTTCAATGTTTTAAATATTAAATATATTTTGCGGTGGCGCAGCAGACTAGTGCTGCCAGTTATGCTGACTTGAATAGGCCAGCATTCCGGCAGGTTCGGTCCGCAACTCTGCATGACGGGGTGAGCTCCCGTCACTGGCCTCAGCTTCTGCCCACCCAGCAGTTCGAAAGCAGTTACAACTGGCGAGTAGATAAATTGGGTACCACTTCGGTGGGAGCTGGCTGGCTTCGGCGGGTCGGTCGAGGCGAGCGGCGAGAGGGAAAAGCGGCGCGGAGTGAGCAACGAGGTGAAGGCGACCCTCCCTCCTGCTGGGGTGGAGCAGAAATGCGGAGATGCCGGGAAGCAACATTACACTGGCCAGCTGGGAGGGTAGGATTAGCTTACACATAAAAATGTATAGATTGCTAACTTATGTAAGCCGCCAAGAGTCTTCGGAAATTGGCGGCATAAAAATATGTGTATAAATAAATAAATAAAATAGATATACTGTCAAGAATATCTGCTAAGCATCATGTGAAGCCTACTTCATACTAAGCATTATGGTAGAAGAGAACTGTTCTTTCTCTGGTTTAGAAATTGTTGAATTCCAGGAAAACAAAATTAAAAAATAGGTTATTACCATCATAAAAGGAAGGAAGTAGCAGGTCCCAGATGGTCCCATAAGTACAGTGGAACCTCGCAAGATGAACCTGATCTGTTCCGGAAGAATGCTCTTAGTCTGAAATGCTCTTAAACTGAAATGAGGTTTCCTATAGAAAACAATGGAAAGTCGGACGATCTGTTCCACCCCCCTAAAATGATTACAAAAAAATGATTTTCAACAGAATTTGATGTAGAAATGATTGACCCTAACATCTGAAACAACCATGATTAACACATGATATAAAGCAGGAATAGAGCAAACTAACCAGCACTTATGGATCTGCTTCGAGGCAGATTCTGTCCTCGGCTGCTGCTAGGCCAGCTGCTGTCTGGTGCCCCCTGCTGGCTTGGAGGATCCGCTGCCGCCGCTGCTCGAGGCAAAAGGGCTTTTTCCCTTTTCCTTCAGCAACGTCTCACAGTATAGCACATGGACAGTAATGGAGTAAACTGCACGTGGCAGTGTTGACAGAACTCTCGCACGGTTGCTGCCTGAACGGGAAATGCAGAGTGCGCTGACTGATGACGCGTAAGTTATTGCGCGAAGCTTGCTCGTCTTGCGAGTTGCCGCTCGTCAACCAAAATAGTTTTTGTTAAAAATTTTTGCTCATCTTGCAAAAATCCCGTGCAGCGAGGTGCTCATCTTGCAAGGTTCCACTGTAGAACTTTCCTATTCAAAAACGTTCAGGAGTCAAATATTACCTAAATTTTGAATACAAGGAATTTGTTAACAGATTTGCATAAAGTGATGCAAATGATGTCAAAATGAAAGAACAGTTAATTGAATATACTGATGATGTTCCAATTTATAATTTCTAACTAAATGGTATTTTGCTGTTATCTAAGAATGCCACTATCCAGTTTGCTGTATCGTAAGCAAAACAAATTTCATGCTGTCAGCTATTAGAAAAGAGTCTGTACATGAATTTTCCTTTAATGATTGCTTTATAATTGCCATGATTTTACATGTAGTCTTATGTAGAACCAGCATAACTGGGAACATGTGTAATAATTTAAAATTGAGTTACTTCTTTTGATTTTGATCTTGTATATTTTTTGTTTATAAGTTTGTTTATAAAATTTTAGTTGACTCTAGGAGTTTTACTCTAGAGGTTTTTGGGTATATTATTATTAACTTCTTAATAATAATAATATATTATTATTAACCACTAGAACATAATATATGTATTTCAGGGCTGAAATACATATCCTTGGTGTTTTGTATGCTTGGTTTTTTGCTTGCAGATGTTTCATTATCCAAATAGGTAATATCATCAACTTGACTGAATATGGGTTTGCTCCCTGTTTATACAGAATAGCTTGCCTGCCAGATATACAAAATATCTATCTTTTTAGTCTAAAACGAGAACACTGCCATGAGAACTTACTATTCATTATTGTTTTTTGACTTAAGATGCTGTGTATTGAAAAATAATGATGCTCTGAAAATGGAAAATTAACATCTTTATTAAATATTTCAACAGGACATTTCAAAGTTTCCAGAGAAAGATGACACAGTTTTAGGAGAAGGTGGAATAACCCTCAGTGGAGGTCAACGAGCCAGAATTTCTTTAGCTAGGTAAGTTGCAATAATGGTATGTTGTTTTTAATAAATAGCATAAAAATTCATTTGTTCTTGAAGAATAGTAAGTTAAATATTTTGATTACTAAACTCAGAATATTGTTGTAGCATTTAGTTTAATGGATCTTACTTTCTGGTGAATGGACATACAGTACAATCTAATGTTATCTTATTCCTGGATCTTAAAGTTAAAAAAACTTAACCAATTGCCAATTGCCTACCATTTCCTATTTATTTTAATGAAAGATAATTTGCTTTAGAAATTATTTGAGACAAGAAAGACGATGGAAGAATTTCTTTTTCCTTAGAGAACTTCAGATACATTTTCCATTGTAATTCTCTGTACTCAAATTCAATTAAGAATTTTGAAGAGTCATTGAAGAGCTGTACTATGAACAATTATTTAAACAAATGAGTGCAAGCACATGAGAATATGATATTTCATTCAACAGGAATGTTTTCTTTTTAATTCAATTGAAAATAAAGTTGATGATGCTTTTTTAATGTAGGTCAAGTGGTTTATTTTTTTATTCAGCTATAAAACATATTATCCTTTAATTAAGGATTAAGTGGATAGTTGGAAGAATTTTATATTTTTTCAGTTGGCATCTACACTGTCTTGGTGTCTTTTCAAATAAATACAGAACTACCCTCCGTTATTACAAGCATAGAAGTATACATAGAAGTTGTAATTGAAATAATAAGCTCCAAGCAAATAATAACATTTTATATAGTCAGCTAAAGTACTCAGGCTGTAACTCTTCAGAACAATCATGTGAGAAAGAAAGTATTCTATTTCTGTGGTTTTATGTATCAGGACATAGTAAAAATCATCTGGTCTTTAGCAGTTCTTAAAAGTAGGTAAATATAACCTTAGATGAACAACAACACATGACACCATGTCATCATTTAGGTTGCATTGAACAACTTTTAAGAACTGCTAAGAACCAGATGATTTTTACTATGTCCTGATATGTAAAACCAAAGAACTCAAAGAGGGTATACTTTCTTTTTCACATGATTGAAATAATCTGTTATATAAATATTTGGGATAAAAATTATGGATTTGTGGGACATGTTTTACCACATATAATAGGAATGCAAGATTGTAATAAAATCAAAATTTATTTAACAGTGTTTAACTTTTAGTGTATATTTTAATGGAAGGTAACTTTATTTCTTTGTCATTTATTTAGAGCAGTGTATAAAGATGCTGATTTATATCTCTTGGATTCTCCTTTTGGTTATTTAGATATGTTAACAGAGAAAGAAATATTTGAAAGGTATGATACATTTTTATGTATTTGGTTAATAGATAAAATGATATTGTAAAATGAGATAACAATTTATGCATAGCAGTATTGGCATCCAATAAAAACATCTAATAGAAAATATCAGTTTCTGCAGTATCTGCTTTTTAAATAACTTGAATCTAAATAAGAGCAAACTGCTTACTCTTATTTAGAGCAATAACTGCTCCAATTCTAATAAATCCTTATACTAATTTCTACTTTATTATTTTAATCTGGATATTAATGTTTTAGTTTTTTATTAATAAATACATTTTCATAATTCCACTAAGCAAGGCAGCTTTTCTGCTTGTTGAACTTTCTTTATAGTATCAAGTACATAATGGAATTTAAATGATCACTATCCTTTGCAAATGCTTGTGTAAGTGGACCTGAAAAAGATAGTTGAAGATCCATGAATCCTCTTTTTAAATCTACTGGTCCATTATGGCTTCTTTTGTTAATAATTTATAAACAGAAGTGCCACAGTAGATTTAAAACCCATTTGGAGTACTGTTCTATCTTGGGGCACTGGAATAGGAAAGGAAATAGAGCTATAAAAGGTTTATTGTTACAGCCAGCAATCATTTTTGGAGAGCAGAAATGGATATAATTATCCTGAACTTGTCTTCCATCATGAATGTGATTACCAGGTTCATTTTTCCGTCTCTTTTTAAAAGTGGTTTTCATGCTTCTCTCAACTCAATGTTCCAAGCCAGTCATGCATTTTGATCTGTCATTTTGCAGATATAAGGATATTCTCCTCATGCTGTTTTCCAGTTTTTCTTGAATAAAGTGTGCTGCAGTTTCTGTTACAGTAGATCTTTCTCATCAACATATTTGTAACATTTGCCTGACACGCAGGAATTCCCCAGATTGAAACTTGACATTTTTAAAAATTACTGTTTTCCTCCCTCCCTCCTTCCCTCCCTTGTCCACTGTTTCATTATTCAAGTCACTTGAGTTCTGCAGGTCTAGCTTTTGGAAAAAACAGGAAAATGTAAGAAATATATTAATTAATTTGACTTATGCTCTGTTTGCTTCCCAAACAACTCTGGTGGCTTACAATATAGCAAAACTGAATAAAATAAATAAATAATAAATGCCATACAAGATGGAAATCCAGCCACTCAACATAAGAACGACAAATGGGCTCATCTTCCCTAATCCAAGGCCTGGGGAAACAATCAGATTTTTAAGGCCTTCACTACCATAGTGGCCTTCCACTACCATAGTGGAAGCCATATGGATTTTGCGGGGGGCCTCATTTTAGAAGCAGTGGCCACAACAGAGAAGGCATGATTCCTAGGTCTCCAAGAAAATACCACCTAATCAAAGTACCTGGAGCATGCAAACTCTGTTGACCCATACAGAAAACATGAAAGATAGGCAGTCCCTCAGATAACCTCACCATATGCAAGTTTGGACTTTGTAGACAACAACCAGAACCTTGAATGATATCTGGAAATATACTAGCAACCTGTGAAGCCTGCAAAGCAGAAGTGTCAAATGTGCAAAAACAGGGATGCCCATTATTGCCTATGCCACCGCAGTTGGACTTGAAGCTTCTGAATTGTCTTGCAGTTAAAGGAGTTGATCCATTAGATAATTCCTCCCCCCATCCAGACCTTCACAGCCTGGGTTGAAAAATGCAATAGAATATCATATACATACTGATGATACCAAAATCAAAACTGGTGAATGATCTCACTCAGTGGTTTCATATTATTCAATATTACACTGGAGATAGAATACTGTACTATGATATTCCACAGAAAAGGGACCCAATGGGAACTTGCCGTGAAGAAATGAAGAGAACTACTGTAAAATGATGTTCCCAATCCCTGTAGCCAGTCTGGAAGGAATAGTGTGGTTGACTGTATTGAGAGCCACTTAGAAATCAAAGAACAAAGGATGGATTTATTTATATATTTGATTTTTTATCCTGCCTTTATTATTTTTATAAATAACTGAAGGCAATCATATATAATACTCCTTCCTCTTCTATTTTCCCCACAACAACAATCTTGTGTGGTGGGTTGGGTTAAGAGGAAGTGACTGGCCAAAGTCACCTAGCTGGCTTTCCTGCCTCATGCAGGACTAGAACTCACAATTTCCTGGTTTTTAGACCAGTACTTTAATCACTAGCAGATTACAATAATGTCTCAGATAGACACCTTCTCTCAATTCACATGAATACAAAAGAGGGAGAAGAAAAAACACAATCAGACCTGCAAGTTTATATTATTAAATACAAAATAGTTTCTGGTCTTCTATGGAATTTATTTCTTGATCTGACATCAAGCCACAAGTCAGTAAGGGATGATGTTGGGCAGCAGGGAGTATTCTAGTATTCCAGCAGTAATCCTAATTGTTTCCTACAGCTGAACTTAAAGCAAATTGTCTCATATCTGTAGAGCATCTAAGAGACTTCTAGAACTCATGGATAAAACAACCCTGCCCCTCCCCTGAAGTCTCAGCTGACACAAAACACAAACTTTGGGTGGGCAAAAATCCAAGAGAAGAAATTCCTTTCTGAGTCCAACCAGATCTCAGTTAGATATGGAAGTTGAGCACTCTGTTCATGGATTTGGAATGAGGGCAGTTTTATTAAGCACAGTTTAGCATTCAAGGGCAAAACTGGAACCCATGGCAACTGAAGATCTGATAACAAGACACTGAAGATGGAAACCAAGTGCCAGATACAGGAGAGTTGTTTGTCCTTGTATGTATATACATTTAATGTTTTAACAGCAGTAGAATAATTATCCATTGGGTAGCTGCAATAATTGAAGTCAGAATTTGCAAGCTGCACTTTAGTCTAGACATGATTTTCTTAAGCCAATTTAAAGCCATGTCATAAGAAATGTAAGAAAGGAAAAACTTTATGGGGTCTTTCATATATACCTAGAAAACCACTAGAGGAATTCTTCAATACTGTAAAGCAGGGTTGGAAATGATAATACAGACTTATGACAACACTTGGGGTCAGAATTTCCATTGCTAAGCAAGTACCTGTAGTTATTAAGTAAGTCTCACCCAATTTTATGACCTTTATTACCATGTTTGTAAAGTGAATCGCTAGTTGTTAAGTGAATCATGCAGTTGTTAAGCATATCTAACTTTCTTATTGACTTTGCTTGTCAGAAGCTGGATGGGAAAGTTGCAAATGGTGCTTATGTCCGAGAACACTGCAACTGTCCTAAATACATACAGGTTGCCAAGTGCCTGATTATATGACTTTGGGGATTCTGCAGTGGCTGTAAATGCAAAGAACATTGAATAAATGACTTCATTCAATGCTGTTGTACTTTTGAACAATCATTAAACAAATAGTTGTCAGTGGAGGACTGCTTGTAGTCAGACAGCCAGCACAATTATATGATTTCCGTAGAAAACTGTGTTCTTTCCCAATCCCCTAATTCAATTCTCAAATAAGTGAGTTTATGATATCAACTTAAATGTAAACTATTGAGATAATAAAGTAGTCAATACATAAAATGTAATTTTAAATTTGCATTTTTCTTCCTTCTCTGAAGTTGTGTTTGCAAGCTTATTGTCAATAAAACTAGAATACTTGTCACTTCAAAGCTGGAACATTTAAAGATAGCAGACAAGATACTGATTCTCCATGGAGGAAGCTGTTATTTCTACGGGACGTTTTCTGAACTTCAGGGTCAGCGACCCAACTTCAGTTCTGAGCTGATGGGATTTGATGCTTTTGATCACTACAGTGCGGAAAGAAGAAACTCCATTCTTACTGAAACATTGCGACGTCTCTCTATTGATAATGATGGCACGGCTTCACGAAATGATATGAAAAAAACATCTTTTAAACAAAGTTCGGATTTTACTGAAAAAAGGAAGAACTCTGTAATGAATGGTCTAAATTCTAGCCGCAAGTTTTCTCTCATGCGAAAAACATCACTGCAGGTCAATGGTAAGGAAGAAAGTCTCGGAGAACCAGTAGAAAGAAAGTTGTCTTTAGTGCCAGAGTCTGAACAAGGGGAGGCAATTCTACCTCGCAGCAATGTATATAATGCAGGGCCCACATTTGGAGGGCAGAGAAGACAATCTGTACTTAACTTAATGACCAGAACATCAATTCATCCAAGTCAAAGTATTTACAAAAAAGGCAGCATATCAGTCATCCATCAATCTTCAGAAGCAGACATCTATGCAAGGCGTTTATCTCGGGACAGTTTGGTAGAAATAACTGAAGAACTTAATGAAGACGATTTAAAGGTATATCTTTTGATTTATTGTAGCTAAATGGTTGCCATTGCCCTGTTTCTTGGATACGCAGCTTGGTATTGCGACATAATATTTCAAATTCAGATAATAATTAGATTTTAGTTTGATACGCTGATACATTTATTAAGGAAATGAATACTTTTTTAAAAAAAGCATTAGGGGAAATTGCATTTGGGAATGTGCTCTCATTTTTAAGAGTAAATGATCCTGGAAAAGAATGGGACATACTGTTTCAACGACAATAGCAATACATCAGAAAAAGTCTTGAAGGAAAATCTTCCTCTCTCTTTTAAGAGCTGTGAATAGAAAGAAATAAGGGGATAAACTTTATAAAATTCTTAGGCATCTTATTGCCTAAAATAAAGCCGGAAACCAAAATGTTAAGCATATCTCAAAGAGAAGGCCTTCTCGTGAAAACTCATGTTGACGATCCTAGTCGGTACAAAGAAGAAGTAATTATATAGAACATTCTAATTGTGCTCTCAATTATTTTACCAGGAATGTTTCTTTGACGATTCGGACACTTTGAATACAGTTACCTCATGGAATACGTACTTCAGATATATAACCATCAACAAAAAACTGATTGTTGTGTTAATTATATGTGTTCTTATTTTTTTAATTGAGGTAAGAATATTATAATATATATTACTTTAAAACAAAATGCTTATATAACAATTGTAAAGGAAAATTCTTTACAGCATTACAGCATTCTTCCTCATTTCATACATGCTATATACGATGTGCTAAAGGACAGAGCCATAATGAAAAAAATGACGCAAACTTCTTTGCTTGATGACCCCAATGGAATTTCCATTGCTAACTCTCCCAGAAATAAAACTATCAAAAGCTCTTCAACCCTATAAAATGAAAAACCTGCCACCTCAAGTACACGTTTCCACTATGTTAACCTATTTGTTTTGATACTCTTGCTCTTTTAAATAAACAATCTCCAACCAAATGAATGAAGAAATGTGTAATATATAGCATGTAGGTGACTGTTTACAAAATACATTTACAAGATTGCATATGGAAATGCGAACATTGGGAGAAGCAAATATGAAAACGTATACAAATTTTGATACTGGCTTTTCAAAACTAATGTGAATAAAGGACAAAATAAAATTGGGAAATGAGTGAAATTGAACTTGACAAATGTGCTCAATTTTTGAGGGCTATTTCATTCATAATTGGCTTGTAGATAATGGAACTGCAGAAATCTCTTGTACAGAAGTGTTAAATTATAATTTGGCAGTTCTATTTTATCATAGGTCATTTTATATATTAGTGTAAAGCTGGAAATAAATCTGGCTTTATATGTAAATTACATCCATTTCTCTTATTTTTAAAAACATTACACCAAGTGCACAATATTCCACATTTATTCTACCAATGCAAGTTAGGTAATCAAGCTGGAAACCGTAATAAACCACATATTTACTGTACTTTAACCATTTAGTAGATGTGGCTACTTAAAATTAAACTTTAATTAAAAATTAAAGCTGCTACATATTTTTAGGCTTTATGTATTTTTGGCTGAGCATGAAAGCATCTAGATCAGTTTGGCTGTTCTTAGAAGCTGAGAGGATCAACTCTCATTTGTGCTGTGGACTACTTTAGAATTGTAGTGCTTTAGAGTAGTCCATCTTGAAGAAAACAAACTGTTTATGTAATTATGCCATGAAACCTTCATGGATACAATCATATAACATGACCTTGAATCCAGCATCTTTACCTTTTTACGTAGTCACTGAAGAATGCTAATCTAATAATCTTGTTTCACAGGATTGTTGCAAAATAAATTGGGAAAAGACAAAGATGGAAAATATCTGTGAAAAAAATCCAAAATAATATTAGTGACAGTGGTAGTAGTAGTAATGATAATAGAGTATTAGCAGTAGTACTAATACAGTAGGTAGTAGTACTAATATAGTAATAGCAGTAATAATTAGGGTAGTGATAACAACAACTATAATGAATATCCATTTTCTATTTTTAGGTAGCAGCTTCTCTGGTTGGGTTATGGTATATTAATAAGTGAGTATTTTGTGGATTATTGAAGATGTATATGTGTTCCATAACTCTGACATTTCAATAGGGATAGATTTTAATATTTAAAGCCAAACTAATTGTCACATGCCCAGTTAGATGGCAGCACTCGATGTTGGTTGATATTCACAAGCTAAGCAGGGTCTGTTTAGTCTGCCAGGAAATGCAAAGTACTGAACAGGTTATAGAAGGAGGCTGAAAAAGACACATCACAAGAAGGTAATGGGAAACCCTTTCCATACTTTTGTCAAGAAAACTGTTCAGATGTCCTATTGAGCCATCAGGAGTTAAGCTCTGCTCAAAGGAGTTTGTATTTTTAGTTGTAACATTAAATGCATAAACGCAATTGATCTGCAGTTTTTCTGCCATATCAGTAATACTTTTGAAAAGTTGAACAGACTAAGGGTATTGGAATTTCTTTCTCTCCCTGCCATAAAATTATAAAACTGCTATTTGTTCGTCAATACTCTACATTAGCACCAATCGGACTTCCTTTAATTTATTCCAGTATTTCAAATTTTCCTTTGGCTGCTAGTTACATTTAAAACACATATATTAATTGGACTTTTAGTCCAGCCCTTGCTTACACCTACCAGGATAATTCATTGTTACATGCTACAGCCCAATTCTGCACTTTTAAAAATTGTTTTCACTGTAGTCCAATTGTTTTCAAACATTTGAAAACAATTGGACTACAGTTGT
>JANHZU010003106.1:294030-320253 GCA_032468055.1 Acrochordus granulatus | reverse complement strand
TCCTATGGGAAACCTCGTTCCGCTGTACGAGAATTTCGCGCTAAGAGCGTTCTTCCGGAACGGATTATTCTCGTCTTATAAGGCACCACTGTATATCTATTATCAAATTCTATATTTTCATATTTAATTCTATACTTATAATATTCCTTTCTAGTGTGCATATATACTTATTTCAATTTTATACTTAGAATATTCCTTTTACTGGCTGCATACCCACTGCTGTATACCTAATTATTTGCTTATGTTACTATCTTACCTGTTGTCTTGCAAATATATTGAAAGCCGCTGTACTAAGCCAAATTCCTTGCACATCTAACCATGTTTGGCCAGTAAAAGTATCTGTATCCGAATCTGTTCAGTTTGAAAAATAAGGTGGCCCTTCGAAACTGAGTTGGAGCAGAGAGATAAACAGTTGTGTTTTTTTTAAAAAAGGGATAAAGATGGTAAGAGATTTTACCAGAGCTGAATTGGTCTGAAGTATATTGTACGTGCAGGGTTGTCTGCAGGGTATGGTTAAAAAAGTGAAAATGCAACACACACAAAAATTGTGTTTGTCTAAAGAACCTTTTAAATGGCTTGTCAAAATTCAACAGACTGTGTGAAGCACACAGAGGCAACTTTCAAATCACCCAACTGATATTGATCTAATGACAGAAGCTTGCAGAAATAAAATGCCTTTTTTGTTAGAAATTATTCTAGAATACAAAACCTTGGAACACCAAGGTCTAAAAAGGCACAGCAGAGAGACATCTATGGGTCACTTCAAGCGTGCATGTGGGCTTCAGAAGCTAGTCCACGTAGCTGCCAAAATTATTTGCGGGTTCCCCCAAAGCGGTGGAGCGTCACTTGAAGAAGAACAATTCCATTCATTCAGCATGGTAACAATTATGCTGCACTTCTACCTTCCTAATGTAGGAGTCGGAGAACCATTCTCCTCCCTCTCCATGTGCCAACTGTCCCCAGGAATGCATCTGACTATCATGCGAAGAATGTGGGTGCGAAAGCGTTTGTGGAAAGAGGGAAGCTCAGCGTTTTCGGAAATCAAGACTGCTTTCATCTTGAGCATCTCTCTCCTCTAGTCCAGGCCTCGCTCACCAGCATGCAGCCCCGAACTTACGACACCCTACCACAGGGGTGTCCAACCTTGGCAACTTCGGCTCCCAGGACACTGGGACGAATTCCGGGAGGTGGAGTCCACACCCCTTAAAGGTGCCAAGGTTGGATGCCCTTGCCCTACAGCCTGTGGGGCATAAGGTTGCTCCGGTCTGTTTTAAAATGAGGAAGCGGCGGCATTCAAGAACTAAAGGTAGTGCCAAACTCCAGCTTACGACATGGAGACAGAAAGAAAAGCAGCTGAGTACACAAATACACAGAAGACAGAAACAAAGGTATTGCGGAAACTCTCGTACAAAAGGTTTTATTGACATGACAGATGAAATTCCAGATTTAAGTTAACTCCTTTACTTTTACAAACTCTCTTGCAAAAATATTGGGTCGAATAGCCGTAGAAATGTTGTCAGTCAGTACCTAGCAATTTCTCAGGTGACCAAGAACCCTTTTCTTAAGGCATTTATGTCTTTTATAAAGATATCTCAGGAAGAAGGAACAGTAGAGTCCACCATGAATACTGAAAAGCTACATTCTGGGAAGAGGATGCGGAGTAGAGAGAGAAGCAGCTCTCCCCAGGGTGAAATGTCATTTCAGATAGCGTATAAGAACAAGGTAAATTCTTCCTTTCCCAAGTTATTGCTGCGTTTTTCACTCCGGGTTATTGGGTGTAGCTGTATTGCTGATAATTTTCAGGGTAAAATGCCATAAATTCCTAGCAGGTCAATTCTGAGGAAATAAAAGGAACTTGCTATAGCAACTACAGTATCAACAATTATATTTATAGATGAGTTTAGGGGGGATTTCCCCCCGTCTCCTTCTTGATCCCAATTATCTGATAAATAACCAGAGATTGTTCATTAGCATGGCCTTGGGATCCTTGCTTTTAACAAAAAGATGCAGAATTAAAAGAACAAAAATAATTGAAACTACCCAACAGTACAGGTAACTGGAATATTTAATGTAGTTCATCACTGAACATAACTGGACCGTAGTCCCAGTTCTTCCCATTATTGCCACATTTCATTCACTTTTCAGAAAGTGAACATTTTTTTTTGCCTTGACACATATATTAACTTTAAGCCAGTACTATATAGTATTGTGCCACCCAATGTACGAAATTTAACACCAAAAATTCAGGATATAACTAGATAAACCTTTATTGTCCTAATGAAATGATCCTGTTCTGTAGGCAACTGGGATGTTACATATATATATATATATATATATAGTTTATTCATGAGAAATGCTTTGCAGATTCTCATGATACACAGGGGAAAAAAAGGCAGACCCATTGCTTAGCTTTCCATGCAGAGAAATCCACATTGGAGGCTACTTGATGGACATGCAGACTCGCAAAGTGGGCCTGCATATTAATCTCGCAATAGTAAAGTGATGCACATATACAACTGGCTACACTAACAATGAAATATTGATAGACAGCCTTTGTTTCAAACCAGTTATCTGCATCTATATTCAGTGGAAACCCCACAGCTCCACTGAAGTATTACATAGAGTACTATTCTTTTATATACAGGTATCTCCAATATATTTATATATATATTTTTATTATACACATCCATACCCACACACACACTTTCTGTGGTGATCTCCTGATAATAACTAAACAGAAAATAATTTTCAGATTAAAAAAAACATTTATGAAGCTATCACTGTTCACTTATAAAGATCAATCAGTATAATACAGGATAATATTTTCATTATAAACCAGCTTGTTCACATAAAACTGTGGTCCCATAGATAGATTAGAACTGAGAAATCATGTAAAAATTATTTACACTCGTAAATGAATTTTGTTTTCCAAGATAACTCATTAAGGAAAGATGGAAAAGGAAACGAACCAATGAATATTTTTATTTGCATTTTTCAGTTTGGTTTTTTTGTGTGTTCCAAATTTTTTTCTTTCTAGTCACAGATTGCCTCTGTTTGCCTTGTATTGCTGCTGCTGCTGCATTTAGTGTTCTGAGAAAGCTGGCTGACTTTATTTCTGGGCACAGGAAGAAACGATTTCACTCTTGAAACACCACTCTTGAAAGACTCCGTTTTGGATTTATGGTCACTGCGTTTCACAGATTGACTGCTGCTGAGAGGACAGATCCCAGGACTCCTATCCTGCAAACAGAGTAACGTGTTATAGTATCGTATGCATTTGCTCAAACAATAGCCAAGAAAGCACATCAGTCTGTGATTGAGCAGCCTGAGTTTACACAAAGTTGTCATTTGTGACAAATGTTCTGAATGAGTGGAATGTGAGGGTTTTCTTTGGCAACAGCAAGCCAAGGATGCTAAGAGCTCCAATACGGCAGACGCTCATTGTGCAAAGCAGTAGAAATGCATACCTGGAAGCAAGCAAATGCCACTGTAATTAGAACTTCAGCCTTCAGGATAAGCCAGTGGGTAAGGATAAAAGGTTAATATATCTGGATTTAGTAGTACAGGAAAATGGAGAACTTAAGATGCAATCATTAGAACAATTGACTGCGGAGGGATTTACTTTTTAATGGCTTTTATACACAATGAATATGGATAAAAAGCTACCAAGTACAGAATGACATGTAATGGAATCTGAAATTGAATTATATGCAGATTATGAGCACTTAATTGCAAAAATGTATACTTTTCTGTAGGGATTCAAAATGGAAGGAGTACAAGTTAAAAAATGCATCATAAAATGGGCTAAGGTTATAATATACAGATGGATTAATGGGAAAGAATGTGGTTAAAAGGACTGAAATTCACATTGTCATATAACCTAAAAACAACTTTAATAAAATATTGTATGAATGGTATATATCACCAGAGGAACTATCTTGAGATTTTCTTTACTATCCCCCCTTTATTATTTTATAAACAACTCGAGGCAGCAAACATATTTAACACATCTTCCTCCTCCTATTTTCCCCACAACAGCAACCCTGTGAGGTGAGCTGGGCTAAGGGAAAGTGACTGGCCCAAGGTCACCAGGCTGGCTTTCTCATGGCAAAGGAGGGAGTAGAACTTACAACCTCCTGGTTTCTACTCTGTTACCTTATCGTTAACCATATCGGCTCTCAGATGTATAAGGATATTTCTCGTTGTTGGAAAATGTGAAAAGCATGAAGGGATATTTTACTAACCATGGTAGACTTGTAAAAAGTGAAAAAATATAAAATATAAGTACATATGAATTGTACTTATGGAGAGAATTTTAAAGTCAACATTCAGATGAAACCAGAATTTTCTTTTACTAGGATTTATAGATAGGCAATTAGAAAAGACTCATGGATGACTGGTTTTATATATGTAGTGTCAGCGAGGTTATTATATGTACAAAGATGGAAACAGAAATATTCGCAATAAGGAATGCACTGTGAAGATGGGAGGATTTGCAGAAATGGTTTTATGGACTTTTTGCTGAAAACGGACAAAAATGAACTGGTGATTTCTGGTTTTACCTAGTTATGTGATTTTGAAACATGGAACTTGTACCAAGTAAGTCTACAACTTCTATCACATCTTAGTATTTGTTCTTTTTTTCATTTTCTATTGTTTTCACCATGTTTTTATCTTTTTTCCTATACTTTTTCATGTTCCATCTTTTAACTTTGTAAAACATTTATTTAATAACATTCATATACACACACAGAGTATAAACTATAGTGCCAAGACTTTACTGGCCGCTCAGACCATGCTTCTTCCTCTTCCATTCCATAACTAACAGTCCACCTTAATCCTTTTGCTTGTTATGTTACCCCTACTACCAATGGTAGCAATACTATAGAAGAAGAAAGGCAGCAGTGAATCAAGCTGAAATGTATATTCTAACATGATGGGAGTAATAGTCCAGCAACATCTAGGATGCATCGGTTCTTTAAATCTGTGCTTTAAAGAATTGCAATACATTTTGCTTGGCTCCCTATGGAAATTATTAGAAACTGAACAGGATTTCTACTGACTGTTTTCTGACAATGCTGATACCCTTTTCCACCATATCATGAGGTTTAGAAATAAATAATATTCCTATTTATATTATTAAAGGATGTCTCCTCTTGTCCTCTTTTGGTATCTTAAGAGTACAGAATACGTTTTGAGAAACAAGATGGAAGATGTATCTGGCTACAGCCATCTGCTTCTGATACAGAACCCGCCTGCAGCTTTCTAATTTGGATAGAGAAATTTGCGAATAAATGCATGACCTTCACAAGGAAAAGCTGAAAGCTGCTAAATGCTGCTGAGATTTCTTTGCAACAGAGCACAATCCTGGACATGATTGAGGCACATCTTATTTATCTCTTTTTAAACAAGTAAAGTCATTGTAAAGCTATATTTAGAAAGAAGACAAGACATGGTTCACCAGTTTCTCACATTATTATATCACGATTGTTCTGGAAATAACTTTTATCTACAGTAGTCAGAAGGGCTACTGCAGTAGTAATTAAACATAACCAAAAAATATACAGTTGTCATCTCAGTATCATGACAACTATAAGTTAAAGTTGAAATTACATAAAATATTAATCTCATGCTGTTTGGGCAAAAACTCTTTCAGATATTGCATTGGGAGCATGACTTTCCTCCAAAATGAACACAAATATTCTATTTTCTTAAGTTACACAGCAGTGACTGGAGTATCACTGGAATATTGTGGCTGTCCCAGTGGAATTTTCTTGGTATGTAAAGGACTATGTTGGCAAGCTCTAATTTCTTCACTTTAGGGGGAGTGGTGGGGAAGAGATTTTAAAAAATGACAGCAGTGATTCTGTCAAAAAATCTGGAAAATCAGTCCCCAGTCAGATGCTCCATGTTTCCCAATTGCACATTTCTTCTGGACTCACAGATTTCACTTGAAAAGAAGATGCCAGTGGGGCCTTTGCATAACTCCCACCAGTTATGACCATCAAGCATCAGAAGAACCTGCTTACAGTCCTTCATGCCTTGGTCAATTCTCAGACTATTGCAATGTGCTATATAAGGGGCTGCCATTGAAGACTACTGAGAAACTATAATTGGTCCAGTACTCATGGGTGCTTCCCATTTTATCTGGAGTTGTAGTAAAAGCTTCTCGGTGCAATTCAAAGAGCTGGTTCTCACTTTGGCTAAGGACCCAAACAGGACTTCTTGTCCTAGCAGTCTTTGCCTGCCCAATGTATGTACTGCTTAAATCCCCAAAGGCTCTGAGCAGCTCACAAATTACAAAAATGAAACAGAATCATAAGGAACTTCTCCCCCATCCCCATAACAATCAACTTCCTAGCCACTGACACGATCGGTAGAAAGAGAATCCCTCTTGTTCCACTGATGCCCCTCTCCTTTGAACTCACCACCCAGTCCACTGACATCACCACCAATGACATCACCACCCAGTCCACTGGGCTATAGAAAAGTCCCCTGACCTGTCAGTACCCAAAACCCTTCAGGAACTGACTTGAGAGATGGAATCTCTCCACCACAGTAAGCAACAGACCATGTTGTTGTTTGAGAACAGTAGGCCTCTGTGTGTTGAGAGTGATACCGCTGGATTCTTGCATTACAGAAATCTATATAATATTAAAACTCTTTGTTCCCGTGACCTTGAACTGGGTGAAACGGTACATCATAGGGCAACAATTTTTGAACCAAGGAAGTTCGGATGGGATAATTTACTGATTGCATCCAAAATCTGGGACCCGTGACTCCCAAAGGAATGGTATGAAAATTGGTGAATTATCATAAAACAGTTTAAGACATCAGAGATCTCATTAAGACAAATCACAGAACATTTTCGATGCTGATGTTTGACTGCTATCCAGTTTTCATCAAGGGCTATTTTCGAGGCAGATACATCTTTGAATGCCTCCCAAAATTTCTAAGCACTTTCAAGTACTTAAGCAGCTCTACCATTGTTATAGGCACTGAGGAATCCGGTCAGTAAACATCTGAAGCAATGACCCAAGAGATCGTCGGTTGTCTAATATTGCTCTGTTATTTCCATCCTTTCTCTGCCTGGGAGTATATGCTGCTGAGAGTTATTTGTGACTAAAACAGCTTATAAATTCTGTCAGCGAGTAACAAATCAATACCATGAACCTCCAGAATTCAACCACCAGCTCACTCATTGCTGACATTTCTGCAGATTGCCTGTTTTTGTAATTGCGGCTTTTCTCTCCTCCATTTCCCACAAAGAGTCCTGCTGTTCTGTTTGCCAGAAACAGGAATATCATAAAGACCTCAGCTTTTCAGAGGTTCTGGGGTTTTTTTTGCAAACACCTCTAAGCTGGATGTCTCCTTCGGCTCTCTTTTTCCAGAGAGAGAAGTGGGAGGGGGCTGTCAAGGAAGAAAGAGCGAAGCCCTTCATCAACACAGCATCCCCTCTTCATTTCTATTTCGGGCAGCCGCTTCCTTTACGTTTTCTTGGTTTCCATGGCAATTGCATCCCGATGGCCAAAACCCAACGTTCTCCTCAAAATGCTGAGCTGCTCACCCTTTCTTCAGAGGGTGTTCTTTTTAAAACCCCTTTTCTTGTCTCTTTGACGGAAAACAGATCTAAGGCACGAGGCCGATTTCGTCTCATTATTCCATAATTGGGTTATTCTTACAAGACGCTAAGTGGTTCTGAGATGGAGACAGCTTGGCCTCAATGAGCAAAAGTTTGATAATCTCTTAAATTATAGGAATAAAGTGCGATAGCAGGGATCTGCCTTTAGAACCACTCAAAAACAGCAATTAATCCAGAATAGTTTATTCACTGTGACTGAACACTGGGAATGTATGCCATCCACAATATATTATTATGATCAATAAACCCAGAGCTGACCTAACCTTCTCATCTCATGCCCTGCAAACTTTCATCACATGTGCTGTAGCTTCTCATGTACCTGCTGCGATGTTGACGTGTTTGCATTCATGATGTTTGCCGAAAACACTGGATTCTTCTGAGGAGTGCTGATTGTCAGAAGCAACTTTTCCTCTGAATCTATTATCTGTGAACATCGGGTAAGTCAAGAAAAGAGAGAATCGCTGTTGAAATTCCCAATAATGTAAAGCAGAGGTATAATCTTATCAACAATAAACTCACAGAGATATTGTAGTAAAATATATAATCACATGAAAGATTTGTACGTTTTTGTACTGTATTACCAAATGGTATTTTTAGACTTTAATTAATAGGTTTTAAAAATTCTACCAATTTGAAATGGAATATTTAAAGAACAGCAATGCTATCATAACCCAATATTCCATTATTTCATTTTTAAACTACTAGATTTATTCCGTAAAGTTCTGCAAAACTTGTTTGAGAAAGTTGGGATACAGATATTGTCTGGCAGTTCTTAGCTTCAGCCAAATAAACCCATGACATCTACAAAATTTTTTTTTACTGAACTTTAGAAAGTTTCCTCATTGCGGTATCTCTCTGCAGGCTGAATTAATTTATATAATACAAATGAAATATGAAACATTGAGGAGATACACACATTTCCCCAATCCTCCCCAAGGACAAATGAAAACTGTAAACAAAATGTTAATTCAATGTAAAATCTGTGGTTGTCATCACCATTTAAATGTACATGTTTATATAAAGGATTATAGGGGGAAAGCAATATAGGAGGAGGGTGATAAAGGAAAGAAACAAATAAGGAATATTAGTCTTTCCATTCAGTTGGGCTTAATGTGGACAGTTAGTAAGGTCTATGGAACTGAGTCAAAGGTTTCATGAAAACTGGATTTTTAAAACAAATTCAAAGGATAGGAGAGACTAGATTTTGTGGAGAAGCAATGTGAAATAGTGGTGGATACATGAAAGATCCAGATTCATGTCCACCTTCAGCCATGGTCTGAATGGCTGAAGATGACATTGAGTGAGCCATTTTCTCTCACCCTTAACTGCTTCAAGGTGTCGTTATGGGGAAAACTGAAGGAAAGTGGCCTTTTGTACACTGCCTTGATTGTTAGAAGAAAGGTGGGCTATAGTGCACATCTAACAAACAAAAAAAGCATAACATCTACATGAACGGAGGGAAGATAGATGACTTTGGGAGAGTGGTAAATAGTGAAGTGAAGAACAAGTGATCCTGGGTAGATATATTCTGCTAGCTTCCAGACAGAAAAATAATATGCAGATTAACAGACAGGTGTCATGTCTTGATCACAGAAGAGTTGCCTTGTTTTGGCAGAGCTCTGAATAAAGGACAGTATGCTAAGTGGAAACAAGGAGGAGGAAGCTGTACCTATCAAGGGAGTGGGGAAGTTAACAAAAGCATATATCATCCTTCTTTTTTGAAAGGCAAAGTGTGGACTTCAGTAGAGAAATGGCATGACTTGAATGACAAACCAAAGATCTTTCCAGATGCAAAGGTGCTGCTAAAGAAAATCGGTATATGCCCCACAGTGCCATAGGATTTCCAATGGGCTTCATGTGCTAAGTCAACTAATCTCTGAAGGTAATTAGCTCCATTGCTTTGCTCCATTGCTGCTCCAGAGAAAATAACACAAAGACATTTGAGAAGGCAGGCAATTTCTCACAAACAAGTACTTTCACCTTACTCTACCTTCCAGGATTTCTGGTAGTGAAGATGCATGGTGTTTTGGTACTGCCTTTTCTTGCCCACTCTCCCACAAAAAAAGGGTTATTTTGTCTGGTTTTATGTGTCTTTGTGTGCTTGGGTTTTTTTGTGTGTGCGCAAAATGCCTTCTGGTCATTGTTGACCCATGGCAAGTGCCTGAACTCTGCAGTTTTCTTGGCTTGATTTCAGAAACGCTTTGCCATTGTTTCCTTCCGAGGCTGAGAGGGAAGTACTGGCCCAAGCTCACCCAGCTGGCTTTGTGCCCAAAATGGGACTATTGTTCACTGTCTCCCAGTTTCTAGCCTGATACTGCTACACCAAAATAGCTTTCGAGTTAAAGTGTCTGCCTATTTGTGGTAAAAACAAAAGCAGTGAAGGAAGAAAAAGAAAGGGATAGAACATCAGCAAGCTGTCAAATTTGTGTTTGCCTCTTCTGGCCAGCTGGAATTGTCCAACAGCACAGAAATGTTGCTTTTGGTTGGTGGGGGGAGTGAATCCAATAAACTCTGCAGAAAAAGCTTAACAGTCAGAGCAAAATGAAAGAAATCAAAGCTATGTCTAAAAAGGAAGAGAGCAAAGTTATGCAAAGTTATTTGATGAATAACTTTGAAAGTTGATGAATACGCAAAATATATGAAGAGAAGAAAAGAAGATGAAACATGAGAAATATACTGTTGGGCACACTGAATTTGACCTAATGATTAAAATTTAAAAAAATGATTAAAGTTTATCAGGTATTCTTCATTCAAAGATATGAAGGTGATCTAAAAAACAGTCATATTTATTTATTTATCAATCACATTTCTATGCCGCCAATTTCCAAAGACTCTTGGCAGCTTACAAAGATTAGACATTATACATTACTTATTAACCCCGCCCCACTCAGCTGGCCAGCAATCTTCACATCCGGGGCATCCTCCAAGGCTCCTGCTCCGCCCCTGGGATAGGCAAGTCCAACACCGACTCGCTGCTTTGGTTGCTGCCGGCCAGCTCCCTCTGAAGAGGTACCCATCCATCTAATCACATTTTACGTGCTTTCAAACTGCTGGGTGGGCAGGAGCTGGAGGCAAGTGATGGGAGCTCACCCCGTCATGTGGAGTTGTGGCTCGAACCACCAGAGTGCCGGCCATCTCTGGTTGACACAACTGGCATCATTAAGCTGCTGTGCCACCACACCTCCTTTCAATATAATTCTATATCATTCCATATAATTCTAAAATACAATTACAACAAGACAGAATAGTCATACTGTAACTAGGAAGACAGTACCATAAAAGAACATTAGTTAAGTAACATGATATGAACAAATAACATGTTTAACCAAATATATTTAACAAACTCAGTGCTGGTCAGACTTCTATGGGGCAACGCAATAGGGAATATCCTTTTACTTAATATATATTGAAGAGAACTTCCAGAGCAGATGGGGCAAAAAAGGCAGGCTGAAGTATCGGGCAAAACAAAGTAGAGGGTACACTTTAACTGTAGGAGTCAAAAGAAGAATTGGAAAAGAAATCTGAGAAACTGTTGTAGGGGTTAAAGAAAATAGAAGGAAAAGAAAATGGAATATAGAAGAATTGGTGAAAAAAGCAGAGCTGGCTACTTTGTGAAAAAGAGTAGTTAATTCTTACTTTACTGATGTCAGATTCTGATTTGCTTAAACAAATGTTCTGAAGTTCCTGCAAAAGATCCACTTCATCATCTGAACCAACGGATAGTCTCTGTTCCAGGTTTAACACACTTAATGGGTCATCTTCTAGAGACCTTGAAAAGAAAAACAAAATTATGTTGAAGAACATTACAGATGGCAATCTATAAGATGGAGCTAAGAAAAGGTCATTTATCTCTTGCAGCTTAATAGATGAAACATACATCTATTATGTATATAACTGCCAGGCAGTTTATTAAATTCATGCAATAAAAAAATCACTCCAAATCTATTTTCAGTTGGCCAGAGTATCTTAACTCTTAAGGACTCATTTTTTTCTCTAAACAATTTACAAAATATAGGGTGCCAAAAGAGGAGAATATATGTAGCTCAGGATTAAACTGTAGAGTCCTTGGTGCTCTCTGAGCTTGGTTGCTGTTTGCAGATGTTTCATTACCCAACTAGGTACCATCATCAGTGCTAGTGAGTGCCAGGGAGCAAACCCCACACTCATTAGCACTGATGATGTTACCTACTCAAGTGATGAAATGTCTCAAACAATCAACTCAGAGAACATCAAGGACTTCACAAAACAAAGAGGATTAAAGTAATGCACAGAAATTAGAGGTTTCAGACAAAAATTAAATAAACTATAGTTAATTCTCAATCCAAATTTTTAGAAAAAGGCAGATTGCACATACTTTACTTGATATCTAAAACTGTTGAGTTCTAAGATCCTCTGCCAAACTAAATCTAAACTGGAATTGATAATTTATTTATTAATCACATTTCTATGCTGCCAATTTCGGAAGACTCTTGGCGGTTTGACACTTCCCCTGGCTCAGCCCTCTCCTCTCTCACAGTTGTCCTTATATGACAAGAAAAGAAAATTATGGAACATTCTTACCAACATGGATTAATAAAACTTTTTAATATTTTCAACCACTTCTGGGATTTTAATAGAATTTTCCAATATGATATTCATAGTAAAAGCCCTGCATTTCTTCCACTGCTTTTTTTCATTTGAGCCATATTTGAGTCAAATATTGGAAAGATTTTTACATTTGCAAAAGGCCCAGAGACCATGGTCCTGGTCACAGAATCCAGCCATCATACTATAAATTGTGTAGGATGTGTTGACTGCCATAATTGTTACGAAATAATGGAGAAGCACATGTTAGGTGATAAGTACCATGTATTGATTTATTCAATGGGTCTTTTCAATCTGAAATCTCCTTGAGAAGAGGCCAATAGTCATATACAGATACGGAACTTACTTTTTTTCTAAGGAAGCCACTTTATTCTCATTTTCCTTCAATACGTTATTTGGTTTAATACCTACAGGAGAGAAAGGATGGTAAGCCAGAAAGTCGTCTTTTATGCCCATCTTTTCTATCTTTGAATAAGGTTCTGCAACTATCTCCGGAAAAAAGAACATTTACGCTCCAACACCATTTAGTGGATCATCATACAGTTGATAAACAAAAAAAGGAAATTCTTGACTTAGTTTTTTTTAATGTCAACAGGATTTTTCAGGTGACCAAATAATCTATCCCTGTTGCCTTCCAATTTCCACCAGTTCTGACCTTCTGCGTTTCCCTCTGCCTTACTCCAGGACTGGGTTGATGAGTGGTTTGACTTCTTACGTGGATTTGTGTTTGCTTTTCTCCAAGCAACATTTTCTCCTTTTTTCTTGGGGCAATTCCTATAGTTAGATACCATGGAGAGAGGAAAGCTTCCTCCTTTAAAATCTGCAAGGTACAGCTCCATTTCTGTAACAATGGAAATGAAAGAAGCAGGTGACAATATAGTGGTGTAATTAAGTCTTTTGTTTAAAAAAGTATTTTTCCCACTTAGTTTCATCCTGATCTTAGTTTCACACTAAGCTCATGATCCCAGAAATTAAAAAGCTTACAAAGAAAAGTAAAGATTACAATAGCAAAAGTAAATAGTCTTGAGATTTACACATTTACCACAACTTACCTGCCCTGGGAAGAGGGCATCCATGCAGAACTACTTTATTTAACAGGATGCTGAGTGCAGCTTTCACTACTGCTTGCTGACCTTGGCTTGGACATTTCTTGACTGCCATTTGTCCAAACGGAGATGGTCTTTTCAGAGAAGCTTTGGAGAGAATTGCTTCTTGAACGCGGGGAGCGATGACAGCATTCCACAATTTTGACATCCATCTTGAAGCACAAAGAAAAAAGAAATATGATGAAGAAATAATTATCATTTCCAGACACGAATACAACTTTATAAAAGAAGATCTTGTTATCAGTCTGCTGTTCAGATTACAATAGTTTCATCTGTAATAATTCATTCAAAATGATAGCACATTTACTTTGTTATTCTTCCCAATAGCAGCAACAATCACTAAAAATAAAACACAGTCAGAGGTACCCAAAGAAGCAGCATAATATTAGTTGCAGCTCGGGAACATAAATCAGCATCAGAATATTATCTGACTCAAAGCACTCATTCCTTTGAAATGCTAAGCTCTTAGTTGTCCAAAGCTGCTGGGAGGAAAAAACACAAACTCTGACACAGTCCTGGCACAGAGTGGTATTAGCTGAAAAACCCATGAATTATACAAAATGAATATGCTGTTCATCTTTTATTTATTTGAATTATATTCCAACTTTTATTCAGTAGCTCAAGGCTATATACATAGTGCTTCAACCTTTCTTTCCCCTATAACAGTAAACTTGTAAGATAGTTGAGGTCAAAGAAAAAGCAATTGGCCGATCAGAGCAAATGATTCATGGTGAAGGTAGATCCTTATCTGGGTCTCTCCACACCTAAGTCCGACATCTTAATTGTTCCATCTTACTGGTTTTCAACACCAACTTATGACTTTTATTTAAAAGACTCAAAAAGCTCCAGAAAATGTAAGCATGTTTCCAAAAACCTCACAAAAGTAGTATTTCTGAAACAGAAAACAAAGTCTGCAGAAGGAAATCAGAAAACTTAATGCTAACCATTCATAATCGCATGAATTAATGAACTACCTATCAGCAAATTAATGCCTGGATAATATCACAGGTATATTGTATCAATCATTATATAAAATGCTATAAATAACAACATATAGCTTTATGGCATAACTTTGTAAAAATGAATATATTGGAAAGACATGAGACCTACTTGGACCCAAAGAAACAGATTTGCTCAAGAAGATTTCAGCTTATACAGCAGGTGGAAAAGTATGAGAAAGAAGACTGAAGTAATGGTTTTTACAACAAAAGATTTCTTCCAAACAACAGACTATTTATGTGGGAATACCGACTATTCCCACATAAACCATTTTAAAAGCTAACATTTATTAGTGTCCGAATGGCAATATACAGTTAATATAATCTGACACAAACAAAACCATTTAATGTTCATTCCTCCATTTAATTTTGCCCCAGCCTAAGTGATTACAGTTCCCTATTTCACAACTAAGCTTGGCGCTCATTATAATTAATTAAAATATTTTTTAAAAAAGTTACTTAATATTTTAATATATTTTATAATTTTAAATGTATTGAAATTCCATTGTAAACTGTTTAGTCATACAACGGAAGCAGCACAGAAGCACTGGTAATAAATAATAATTTACTGAATAATGCTAAATGTTTTAAAAATAATACATTGATAAAATATTTAATATATTTAAATAGAATATATTTAATATTTTGGGATTGTTTGTAAGATTTAATAAGTTGAGATAAAAATAAAGGATACAATTCAGCATAACTTTTAGATGGCCTCTGGATTACTAGATTTGGGGACCTTTATATAGCTCTGGAGCCACAGATATTGACCTCTGCTGTAAGAGCTTTAAAAAGACTCTCTAAGAAGAAACTAAGATTTGTGGTGTGCTAAATTTTGTCTAATGGCCCTATATTTTCATTTGCACAAAGTTCTAAAACCAATAAATATACAGCATATTAATCAATGATAAAAAATGATAATTTGATTCCTAAAAAGATAGATCTTATAGCCACATAGCAACTATGAATTAACTGAATGCTCTGAGCACCAACCTTCTGAAAATAGGATCAGGCATACATTTTGAAATTAAAAAGGAAGGAAGGAAGGAAGGAAGGAAGGAGGGAGGGAGGGAGTGAGGGAAGGAAGGAAGGAAGGAAGGAAGGAAGGAAGGAAATATTTGGGTTGAATTCAGTGATGAACTTCTAGAGGGGGTAGGAAAACTTAGATGAGGAAAATTCATTGACTTAATAGGCTACTGTTGGGTCAATTACAAGATATTTAAAAATGGCAGCTCCTAATCAGCAGGAAACACAGCAGCCTGGCAGTCCAGAAAGTATTGGCTACATAGGGCAGTAACCAGTCAGTATAAGCAAGAGGGGTGAGGGGCTGGGCAGCCAACCTGAGCTGAGGCTGTCACTAGATTGAAAGGAATGAAGCAGCAATTTTGCAAAACATGAGCAACTAATCTATTTGCAATGGGCTGGGAATGGCTAAGAGATGCCATCATCTTTTCATGCATTCAGGAAGCAGCAAGTAGCCATAGTTGGACCATAGCATAACCACAGGGATGGAATGAACAGAAAGAGTGGATTTGCTTGAAATGTCTAATTGGTGTATGCAAAGGATAGCAATTCAAGGGACAAAATTTGGTACTTTATGTGCACTTAGTGAATGTAATTCCAATGAATTCCCCTTGTGTAACAGGAATGTCCTCTTCTATGAGATTTATATTTCAGGGAATATGCCTAAGATTATTCTTCAATGCTTACTATTGAATAATTTTATCTGTACAAAGGTTATATACCAGAGAAATGTTGCGCAATGGGTGATGAAATGGAGGACAGGACTATACGGGAGATGGACATGTTTCAAAGAATGGGGTGGCATTAATAAGAATTATACAAAAGACATACTTCACTGTTGCGTGACTGTTACCAGGCACCACTGGACATGAAAGAAAATGCCTGGGCCCAAGAAGAGCTTCAGGTGCACCAAGCCGTGATAAACATGAGTTCAGCTGATTCCAAACCGTAAGAATCCACTCAACCATCTTGCACACGGGATCGCATGGAGGCGGCATTTGTCCCCTGAACTGCACAGAACAGAACAAATGGTTACTTTGGAAATCTTATGAATCCCTTTAAAGAAAGGAAGCAATTTCCAGTTGTGCATATTGCAAATCAGTGGTAGGTTCCAGGAAATAACAATTTTTAAAAAAAGAGATATTGGGAGTCAGTTAACATCTGGAAGTTTACAGTTTGATAATTAGCTTCAAGTTGTGATTTACCTCAATAAACAATTTAAAATATTTGTTGCAAATACAAATACTCCTCAAGTTATGACCATAATGGAGCCTGCCTATTACGAGCATAAGTCATGATGGTTGTAAAATATGTAGTTCATATGACTAACCCAATTTTGTAATCTTTTTTTGTGGTTGTTAAGTGAACAACCATTTTCAAATTCCATGGTGGTTAAGCGAAGCAAAGGTTAATTATGGGTGCAGTTTTGCCAACAATTGGAAGTAAATGGCAGTTTTCAGCAAAAGTATTGTAAAATGTTGTCGTGTGCCCACAGGATACTGCAAACAGTCATAAATACGACCTGCGTGCTAAGGAGTGTGGATGGGCACCACTTGGCAGTACAGGTAGGCAGATGCTAGGGAGTGGAGGCAGGCAGGCAGCGGACAGCTCCTCACACCCAGAAGGGAAAAGCCAGGGCTATGAGTCCTCTGTGCCCTGCCATGTGCTATTGCTGGCCAGGGCGATCCTCTCAAGATGTTTCTGTGGCACCTTCCCTACACATGACTAGGATTCCTGGTGGTGATTCCTGGCAGCTATTTGGCTGAGGGCTTCCCACATGGCAAGTTAGCAGGAGGGAGATGCAGCAGTAGGGGCACTGCTGGCATAACATGGCCAAAAGAGCCACCATATGTAGGGCCTGAGGCCAGCCAGCATTGGTAGACCAGTGGAAGGGAAAACATGGCCAAAAGAGCCACCATATGTAGGGCCTGAGGCCAGCCAGCATTGGTAGACCAGTGGAAGGGAAAGCAGGAAAAGAAGATGACAATCAGCTGGAAACAGTGCCAGGAGTGTGGTGGTGGAAGGGTAGTAGTCATTGCAGGCCGGTCACCAAGAGATCACAGGGGAACTTCAATACATGGAATTTAAGGACCAGCCATAAAATCCATTTTTCAGCACTGCAGTAACTGAATGGTTGCTGAATGAATGTAATACAAGGACTATCAGTATTAAATATGATCCCCTTGGGGCTTTTCTCAAACAATCAGGGTGGGGCCAGACAACTGTGATTCTAAAACCCAATTCCCAACTTTTATAAAATGATGCAAATTCAGCTCAGAATAGGACAACAGTATAATGTTGTATACTGTAACAAAATGTGATAAACTTAATTACAGGTATTCCTTAATGACTAGAATTTATGTTGCTAAGCAAAGTTTTCATCAGCATGACATGATGCTTCCACTTAGCAAGGGTGGTTCAGTTAGTCCCAGTTGCGGTCCTTAGGCATGACTGTGCCATCATTAGGCAAGGAGCTAATGCTTCTCCTGCCAAGCTACGCTCCTCTTTGCTTCAACTCTCCTCATCCACCTGCATCCCTCCCATCTTTGCCCTTTTAGCTGCTCTAAGGAGCCTTTCAAAGGGCCAGCAGCTGCCTCATCAACAGTGGAAGATGGCAAAGCCCAGCTGGGGTTGGTGGGTGGAGTAGGTATAGGGTGCAGAGTAGTCAAAGGGCGGTGATGGGGGAGGGGACATAGATAGGTGGGGAGAACTGAGATTGTAAATGCCATTGACTGCCAAGTACCCAAATTTTGATCACATTACCACGGGGGCACTGCAACAGCCATAATATTAAGGTCTGTCTGTAACTACTATTTATTCAGTGCCATTGCAATGAATGGTTGTTAAGCAAGGACTACCTATACTTACATGTATATAGCTGACAGTATTAGTATACTGTATTGATCTGCCAATGATAACAAATGAAGAATTGGGCAAGCCGCCTAAGACTGGGCAAAATTTCTACAAGAGATAGATTCTGCGCATTTCAGTGGCAGTTTGTATCCTGCTGGGTTGGATCCAGCAAGAACACAACCTAATAAACACACACTGTCAACATTATATAAAATTATTGTGCTAAATTCCCAGTCGAATCATAACAGAAATGTTTGCTAGACTGATTTCCTACAATTGACACACAGTCAAGAGAAAACAGGATGTAATATTACACAAATGATAACTTGCAGAATGTACCGTTTATATCATCTTACTGAGATGATCTTGGAGAAAGCGATTGTTGCACATCAAAGTCTATGCAAAAAAAGGCATTTGGGATAGAAACATTCTTCTCAAAGACCCCTGTGTCTATTCGTGTCATTATAATATTGGTAGCAAAAATATTTAATCATTGGAAAGCTCTCATGACCTATTGAATTGCAAAATCATTTGTTCAGCTCACAAATGAGTTTAATTCAGAGTCATCACAAATGGAGGTGAAGACAACTTCTAAACACAATAGTCAAAGTAAAAAAAAAGTGGTTTAATGCTAAAAGGACCACAGATAACTATAATTTCAGTAAATATTGAGGGTCTGCCTGCAAGAAAGGAAGAACTGCTGTGGGACTTGTGCCAAAGACATAACTATGATGTCCTGTGTATACAGGAGTCTCACAGAGACAATAATCAGAAATGACTTAAAATACAGAGCATGCGGCTACTGTTGGGAAGGCCTCACTGTAAGTATGGTAGCAGTCTTTGTGAAACCTGATATCAAGGTTTGGTCCACAACAGTATCAGAAATAAATAATATAGAAGTAATAACTGTAGAACTGTGCAACTGTGTAGTTCCTTCAGTGTATAGGTAAAGGTTACCCTGCCAGTTGTGTCTGACTCTAGGATGCAGTGGTCATCTCCATTTCCAAGCTGAAGAGCCAGTGTTCATCTGAGAACACTTCCATGGTCATGTGCCCAGCATGACTAGATTCCAAAGGCGCATGGATGGACATTGTTACCTATTTATCTACTTGCTTTTGCATGCTTTTGAACTGCTAGGTTGGGAGGAGCTGAGGCGGACAACGGGAGCTCACACTGGTACTATGCACCATTGCCCAAGACTTCCTTCAACATTGGGCAGTTCTGCTAAGAAATATTTTTATAATGACAAAAGCAAATCAGTGTGAAAGGTATGAAAATCTAATAAAGGAACTTTGCAGCTTAGATGTCAGTTTTGCATGAGCTGATCTATGATCATTAATAAAGAATTTTTTTCCTCTTCATCTTCTGGTGATATCTCCTAATTAGTCAGCTATAATCATTTTAGTAAAAATTTTAAGATGTAATCCAATTAGGTTGCGCCTAAATGCACCATTACGTTCAAGGTAAATAATCTTATGTCCCCTATAAAATAGAGTCCTCTTAACTCTGTCACACTATTAATAAACTGCCAGGAACTCACAATTTCACATGCTGTCAGCCAGCTGTTCTTTACAATTGAAAATTACTCATTGAATTTTGAATGTGCTGTCTTATTAATCTGCTGCAGTAAGAGGCACATGTATACACTTGCCTGATTTGGCTCATTTTCAATTATAACATTTGTACAAAATCAAGAGCACTTGAGAGATGCAATAAAGATAGAAACGAAGTCCAAAATATGATAGAAGAAGCTGATACAAGTGTTCAGTTAAGGTATAATACCATGCTTTAAAGCAAAAGCTATAAAAGAAATTCCTTTCAAAAAATAACAACAAAAAAAACCCACACATGTTTCTAATCTCAAGTTAGACAGTGTTTTATAGCCCACAGCCAGATTGGGAAGGCCTACTGTAGAAAGATTTTCATTTTCTCGTGGCAAGTTACCTTGCTGTTGCCATTTTAGTGAGACTACTCTTAAAAAGATAATGTAGTTAGCATTGTTGTGCACATCTGGGCTTACAATACATATAATGCTGCAACAAGGCAGCCATATGCAGGACCATGAATGCACCTTGTGAATTAAGGAGGTTGGCTTTTTTAAAGACACAAACACAGGATGTATTCAAAGTATTCATATATATAATAAGAACTTGTCTATCCTATTTTACTCTACTCTACCCTGCAAAGCAACCTCTGATTTTGGAAACGTCAACTAACAATAGCTTGGTGCACATTTAATGTTAAACTATGTTTGCCTGAATGTGATACAGATACTTATCAGACGAAGCAAAACATGATAAACAACCCACAGTAGTTGGCTGTATATATTGTGGAATTAAGTTAAATTGTATCTAAAATCTACGGTTATAAAGACCGTACAGGATATCAAGACTTTGGATACGGCTGTTATATTATTCCATAGTGCAGCCAAATCTACTGTAAATGCTTTTAAAAAAGAAATATGGCAATGGCCTGTGGAGAGTCTTCTGGGCTGTGAGGCCCAACTGCTATACCTAATAATTCCTGGGGTCCCATTGACTATGCTGGTTTTGGAAAGCATCTACAGTATTTTCGCCTGCATTTTCTCACACAAAAGTTGAGGTCTATCCAAGAATGATCTTACTTCCCCTTCTGAAGTATTCTTTATTCCCTGTTCAATTAGTATTGCTGCTTCATCAACCCCAACCAGGAGAGTGGTGCTGGTGCTCTCGCTCCCATTTCTGGCAACTCTCCACCCCCCTCCCATTTAGTTCATGAATAGTCAGCTAAAGGAGTACAAGGGACAAAAAGGGAGAAGTGGAAGACTGTTGTTAAACAGACTGGAGATAGTGAAGAACAAACTGGCATGGTTTTGATTCAAGATCAAATATAAGACCAAGAAACTACTGTAACATTGCAATCCTTGTCCCACATTTGAACAAACATTGTGATGCACCACATTTTTAATTTCACATTAGGGTTTTTTTATCATATTCTGTAAGCAAAAATGAATTGAGACACATAAAATTTCAGTTTCAGTCTCAAACTACACATTATTGCAGTTACTCATATTCAGCTTACTTTATACAGACCATCGTAATGATGGTTGTAATAATACTTGTGCTTTGAACATTCTAAGGTGGAAAACGTAAATGTTGTACAACAAACTTTCCTTATTTTTAGTAGCAAAGCACAAATTTAGTTGCAATTTATTTTTATTTATTCATTATTTATTTATATAATGAAGAGGTGACCTTGGAGATGCCATGTTTTAAAGCTTATTATTAATTATTAAGCCTTCTTAATAATTGTAACCTAGACACTTCTTCTGTGGAACAAGTGAGATCAATAGTGCAGGCTCAAGAACATCTTTTTTGTATTACAGGCTAACATTCCTACTCACTCCATTAAGCAATAGTATTTATGACTGTACTTTGAAGTAGAGATGATGTACCATCTCTCACTGGCTAGACATGAGGATTTGGAGCTCTCCAAAAGGTCTGCAGTCAGCAAAAAACATACTGTGGAATTAACTACAGTATTCTCTCTTCTATTGAAACAATATACTACACTGCAGTAGGTTTTGAGTTACTGCCTATATAAAGTATGTGGTCACATTTCATTTTTTATTTTGTGGTTTTTCCATTAATCAAGATAAAAGATAAGTTAGCATGGAATAGTTTTTAAAAGAAATAGCAACTTAATTGGAAACAATCCAAGAAGAGAGAAAGTATCAGCTTAACACAGCTTGACAACGTCACTATTATCCATAATTTAATATTGGCCTGCAACTATGCAATTCAAAAACAATAAAGCATGATGTATGAAAAACTATTAGTTTCCTGCTGGGTCCTAGAAAATCTCCAACTGATGATGATGATGATGATGACTATCAAAATGTATCCAGCAAAAATAAAAGTATATTTCTACAACAGTTTTCTTGGCCATAATGTATTCATGACATCACTAGGGGTCAAGCATGACTTAAAGGGAAGCTGACTTTAATAATAATGTCAAATATAATTGGTTGGGAACAATTATCTCAAACTCAAACATGTTCCTACCTTGCTTAAAATCTTCCTTCTCAAGAATCTTTGCAGGAGGCCATGGACTGGTTCTCCATCCCATCTTAGCTGAACCCAGAGGAAATGTTGCTGAACCATCAAGTCAGAGCCTTGAAGCCGGGATTTTGCAATGGTTCCCATAAGAAAACAGTTCTCATGGAAGTAATATGCATATGATACTCCACTGGCTAAAAATAAATTTAAAATGTAAGAAAAATATGTATGTAATATATTTATGTATATAGGTCTAATGTAAAGAATCACAACCAAGATATAAATCAATTAAATGAGTTAAAAAATCACTGTAGGACTTTAAATGGAAGGAAAAAGGACAAAATGGAACCCTATTCTTTTAATATTTCTTTTCTCTTCAACTCCTGATTACAACCAGTCCAAATGAAACCAATATATTTTATACCTTTTTTTACAATGTAGAGGTGATCCAAGTCACGATTTTCAAGGGGTTGAAGAAACTCCACGAGTAATTCTGATAAAGAGGCTTTTTCTAAATTTTCTAAAATGATGATGATCCTGTTACTTCCTGAAGACTGTTTCACTGGAATCAAGCAACCTGGGAAATACACAAAGATCGTTGTGGCTGGCATAAGAAATTCTGTGTCAAAAGTCCATTCTGCATGAGTAGAGGGTGTTTTCATTATGCTTTATGGATGGGTGGGTGGAAGTACCTTAATTACAAAACACAAAAGGCTGATACATATTTAATGATGGGCAAAAAAGGGAGGAACAGATGACTGCTCCAAAGGTAGGTAACACATAAACCAAATTACATAGTTGCTCGATTTACTGAAAAAAAAGTTATTCTAATTATAATTAATTACTGGCAAAAAAGAAACATAGAGGACTCAGAATATTAATGTTCATAGAATATTAATATATAAATAAAAGAACAATTCGATGTTTTTAACTTTATACTCTTTAAATCGTTAAAGTATAACAATTAATAGATAAGTGCCAATCCATGAAAAGGTACTAATAGCTTTCATTGTGCCCACATTTTTTTCTTTCTAATTTTGAAATATTCTGATATTAACAGTGCTTTATAATTATCCATTCTGTTGGAAATAAATTTCATAATGCTAAATGGAGTGTACTTTCATATAGCCATGTGTTTATATCCATGGCCAGCCATGCTCTGATTGTTGGGAGATCCCCTTGAGATGACTGGGTTTTCCAGAGTTGGCTCATCACTATAAGGGAGACAATGATGTGAGAAAAGTTCTGATCATAGAGAGGAGAGACTTACAATGAATAACTCTCCCTGCCCCACATACCTCCATGGCAGAACTTTTCTCATGCTGGGGAAACACAAGAAAGCATCCTATGGACAAGCCATAAATTGAAATAAATGAACTTCCTCTTTTCCAGACCCTGGAAACATCTTTACAAGTAGAAAAAATTATGCCAGTCTTGGAAACAGCATACGGTAAATGATCAGTGTCTCCAATGAGAAAGTCCTAAAAATATGCTTCCCTTATACTTTGTCAGACTTTAGATATCTCAGAGATTTTCTGAATTTAAATGTTTTAAAAAGCTTTTGCCAGTAATGTATAAGCATTATGAAACATGCGACTTAAAGTAGGAATCATTCTTCATTATTAATATAATCATACCGCTGTTGATGAATACTTCTGCAAGTTGCTCCTTGGATAAATCAGCATCTATCTTCACTTTGACTATATCACAGCAGAATCCTGTAGCCAGTTGCTTGTGCTGTGTCAAAATTTTACAAATTTAATAAATGTTTATAAGATGTTCTTTCATTTTTCCAAATACTGTATAGTTTTATCTTCCTACCTTCAGACAGAGGGCTACCTGATAAGCCACATAATCTTGCAAACTTCCTTCTGGACCATGAAAGATAATATTATGATACTGTTCCACCTAAGGAGAAACCAAATAATACTGATGTACAATGTGCAGTATTAAGAGGTGGTATTTTCTGTAAGTCTGTTTCAAAATCCATTGATACACATACACACAAAGTTCCATCGGGTAAACTTACACATACATATTCAAAAGTAGAGTTCAGTTGGACTTAAGGAAAGTAGGAATAGGATTCCAGCCTGCTATAAACCCTTTTGCATGGAATAATGGTGTCCTCTAAACAATCTGGTAGATGTATTCCTATTTTTAGATCTCATGCTTAGATTGAATAGATGGCATTCATCTTTTGTGTTTTTCAGCAAATGTTGGTTGGAAGTTGGTTACCTAATTTTTAGGAAATAATATTCCTGTAACATCAGAAACTGAACAATAGTTATTTAAATAGTCAGATAAATAGGTGAACTCCTTAGTGGAAGAGCCAAGGTTGTTTTTTGGAGTGTGTTAGATTCAGCATGATTGGAGTATGTTAGACTCAGCACGATTGGAGTATGTTAGATTCAGCACGATTGATGGAAGCCTAACATAATTATCTTTTACTGGGAAGCCCTAGAAAAAAGGAATCTACCAATAAGTTTTAAGTTATTATACTCCCATGACATATAGTGCCATTAAAAAAAAGGTAATGGTCTCCCCTGCCAGTTGCGTGCAACTCAGGCAAGGGAGCCAGTGTTTGTCTGAAGATGTTTTCATGGTCATGTGGCCAGTATGACTATATGCTAAAGAGCACAGAACACTGTTTCCTTTCCCACCAAAGATGGTACCTATTTACCTACTTGCATTTTTACTTACTTTTGAACTACTAGGTTGGCAGGAGCTGGGGCGAATAAGGGAATTCACCCTGTTATACAGCAATGCTTGGGTCTTGAACTCAAGCTGCCAACCTTCTGGTTGTTGACAAGCCCAGCATCTTAATTGCTTGGCCATCACATACCTTACATAGTACCCTTACATACTGTTTTAAGGCAATGGAACCATCAAAATGGACAATTTACAACAGGTAAACTTAGAGTTTAGGGATATTGAATGAGATTGCTGAACTTTTGTCTTTTAAACTTTAGGTTCCAGTACTCCTGCTTTATAGATGCCATGGGTGTTATGGTCTCATATTCTGTTGGAGAACATAGGAGAGCTGGTATTTGTGGGTTTCTCACTGAAGCACCTTGTTGGAAAAAGGCTTCTTGGAACTTTGGTTTGACCTAACACTTTTTCTAATACTTACATAAAGTAATGCTAATACTGTATAAGTTCCATGCACCTTGGTGTGTAATCATGCCAGCCACATGACCACAGAAGTGTCTTTGGACAAATGCTAGCTCCCTTGGCTGTGAATCTGAGATGAGCATTACCCCCTAGAGTTGGACACAATTGAAAGGAGAAAACTTTACCTTTTTTAATATAAAGAACAGTGGTGGGGAATCAGTGGTTCACCCATTGTATCTGAATATAGACCATGATGCCAATCTCTCATCGATGAACTTAGAAAAAAAATAATGTTTTGACTCAAACAGAGCAAGCAAGTAATTTAGAGTGTGTTCATCAAGGCCAAATATCCAAGAAAATATGGTATGCTGACAGTTTCTGCTTCTCTTGAATGTCTGTTTTTATAATTTATTCTAAGCAATGAAATGAATAGATTGATTGATTATGTGCCATCAAGTCATTTTCGATTCCTAGTGACTACATGGAATGTAGTGACTACATTTTCCATGACGAATGAGTGAACAAACGAATTAATTGGAACCAAGAAAAAAAAATAAAGTTTTCACAGCCACAGGTTATAAGGGAGAAAAATAGATAATCCATCTTCCAACCTCAAAATAATTTTACATATTCCAGTCACAGTTATTGAAACAATTAAGCTTAATAGAATGTTGCCATTATGTTTATCATGAATAATCTGCTTCCTGATACAACAAATGATACCCCAGAGAGAGAAATCAGTTTGTTGCAGTGGTTTTCTTTTTCTCATTTATGAAATGAGTCCTGAACAGGAACAGATATCAACAGATTTTTTTCAAAATGCTTAGACAGAACATGAGAGCATTTCGTAGAATTTTACTTCAGCA
>JANHZU010003106.1:267671-286490 GCA_032468055.1 Acrochordus granulatus | reverse complement strand
CAGGCCTCTCTCATTTTTTTAAGTGGGAGAACTTGCACAATTGGTGGCTGACTAAATACTTTTTTGCCCCACTGTATGTCTCTTAGAGGATAAGGAGTAGCACAGAATTTAGACAATAATTTTATAAGATTTCATCTCAGCGTATTCATTCTAAATAAAGAAATTATATTTTTAATTATATGGCTTAAGAATAATCCGTAACTATCATTTCTTTGTCACATCTTCATGATTTTGTGTTATCTTTTAAAGAAGCATTCAAGGCTCCATCTAGCTGTCCAGAATGTATTACAAAACCATCTAATGAATGGGTCCACATGCCACAGTAAGCGATAATATATTTAGTGAAGCCATTCCCTGAGATTTGAAAACAATGGATGAAGTTGTATTGCATTGATGGAACCTAGATCATTGTAGCTTACTCAATAAAGAATAAATTAACAAAATTATGTGAGGGCACAATCACAGTGCCAAGCTTATTCTATAATATGGTTTCATAAATCATGTTCTGTGAGATGGGGTGGTTATATAAATATGATAAATAAATTAATAAATGAAGATACTTCCCACTTCAGTTGCAGCAGTGGGTAGAATGGTGAGATGGGAAGAACCCATCTAGTTGTGGAACACAAGAAAATTTGGTATGAATCCAGCAACTGGGCAACCAGCAATCTCTGTTGTTGGTTCCATAAGGCACAATACGAGCCACAGTTGTTAAAATACAAGTATATGAATTAGACCAATGCTAGTTGTTTTGTCTTCTTTCAGTGGCAATGACTTTTATATACATTATGTGAAAATGAATTTTCATAGTCTTTTGGCAAGATAATTTTGAATTCTATATTACAGAATATTAACCTTCATTCTGGTATTAAACTGTATCATGTTCTTCATTTTCATGAGAACAAATTTGTATTTATAATCCCCAAAATTAGATTTGTCCCCTTTTAAATAACATCCTAAATTAAGGTAAAATTTTATCTTAGATATATTAGCCATGCATACCAGCACAACTGTCATTTAAATCTGATTGCTCATCATGCTAAATCGTGTGCTAGATAGGCAAACTGACCTTAAAGCCTTTTGAGGCTGCTATATGGGCTGCAGTCCAGCCATCTTTATTCACACGGTTGATGAGGTCTGCAGAAACAATGGGCTTTGCTTTATGGCTAAAGATGTCTTCTTCATTCTTTAAATTAAAGATGTATGGGTTTGCATCTGCTTCATTCACAGAGCTTTCACTACCCGACTTTCCATAATACATCAAAAACCTTAGGCAGTCAACATTATCAGCATCAACAGCAGCATGAAATGGAGTCCAACCATCCTAGGTTAACGAAAAACAAATTTAAAAAGCTCAGAACTCCTGATAGATGAATGAATGAATCAGCAAACATTCTCTGAAACTTGCTGTCATGCATATCTAGTGTAAGTTTTTGCTATAACTTTGGTAAGGATTATCCAGCAATCCTTTCCATATATCAGGATCTAATCAGAAAAGAAAATGCTTTAGCTGACTTTTTGACCCTAGTGGTAGCAGTTGCTGTTTTTAGAAAGAGAGAAAGAGACCATAAATTAGGGGATAGGGTAACATGTCTGGAGTGAGTGCAAAGAATACTTCAGCTCTGTGAAGCTAAAAAATAAAAAGAGCCTGATATAGAAAGCACGTTGATAAGAATGTCTCGTCTTCCACATAATGTTGAAAAAATATAACTGCATGGGAACATTACTGCAACTATAAACTACGTAGCAACTTCCATGGTTTGGAGAAATGTGTTTTGCATTTGTTTTCCTCAGTGAAATTTTATTTTACGCACTCTCCCCCCAGCTTCTGGAAATCAGGATATGATCTTTCATAAAATATACTTTAGTCTGCTCCTGCAAGGAAAAATTGTAGCAGCTATTCTCAGAACAAAAAAAAATTTTTTTAATTTAGACCTAAATTTGATAACCTTCCACAAAAGACATCGTAGGTGACAAAACTCTACTGATTCACCTATACAACCTATACAACTATACAAAAAGAAATCCATTATTTGTCTTACTTTTTCTCCTTTCTTTCTAATTTTGTAGTAGCTTCATAGGCAAAACGGACATTTCAATTCGAGCAAAAGTACACGCATTTGGGGCAGATATCCAATGCATTGTTCTAAATTGGCTAAAAGATACTGTCTTGATAAGTTATGGTGTTTGAATGATATTTTTCTTGATAGAGGAACAACTTCTGGAATTTGTTCACTCTCAGCTATTACATATACTTCCATTGTGCAGCTCAGTGGTAAGATGGTTCTTTTCATTAGTGGATCCTTGCCAGATATTTATTACTCTGATTGATTGCACCGTCAGTCAGATGTTTAAACTGGATTTGGCATTTTTATCCATCTTTTGAGTCCTTCCCAAAGACATCGGATAGGCAGATGTTTTATTTTTATTATTATTGCAAATCTTACACACTTTTATAAATATATGCCTGTTTTTTGGCACTATACAATGCTGAAAGTGTTCTTCTACGTTAGCATAACAAAGGAAGCACAACTCCTCTGGAAAATAATTTTCAAACCTTCATTTTGTTTGATTTCATTTGGACAGCCAATATCTGAATGCCTATATTTACTTGATTACTATCCTCTGGGTTGTCTTCAAGTTAAGTAAATCTTCTCCTTTTTACTACTACTCCCTCCCCTTTCCCCAATTACTACATTTCAGCTGACAGAAGAAGGCTTCTCTGCTCTTAAATGGCAAATTATAAATAGCATGTATCTAATTTTCCAGTATTCCTTATTCTGAAAAAATAATGCAGCCTGCTTCTTCAAAACTCAACTGCTTGTACCAATTTGTGTGTCAACCAATGGTCAAATGGTCAATTAGGCAATAATTTTGTCAATTAGCTTTTTTTCTCTTGTAACAAAAGCAATTATAAATAGAGGATAACAGAATAATAATATTCATTTTAAAGATCCACTTCAAGCCAATTCTTTATGCCTTGTGAATTATATTCCCAAAGTAATTAAAACAATAATTATTCACTGTACTTTTGACTGAAATTTAGTGGAATTTCTTAAAATTACTTAAAACACACAATGGCACACTTTTTACAACATGGCTGACCAAATATATCTTTCTGCCTGAATACCATTTCGCAGCTCATCACTGTTTTGATATCTACAGCAGAAATTTACCCACACCTCTCTCTTTTTCAGGGACATTAAATGTACAATAAAAACAAAAATAAATGATTAACAGTTTGCTGCCTTTTGATACTATTTTGCAGGTTTGCTAAATAGTATGGCTCAGCTGGGGAAATTAATAGGATTTTGCAGTGAAATTGTGTTTGTGCAAATTCATTTACTGATCAATAATATGCATTTGATTAGTGTATAAATTGATATCATACACCACAGAGATTTAAAAAAAATACTCAGGTTTTGAGATGGAAGACAGGACGTTAAGAAATACAATAGGTAAGCAAGAAGGTCTAAATGGGGCAATAGGAAAGAGATTTTTTTTATGGGTGTCTATACATGTGCACGCTAATGCACACACATCTATGAAAATATAGAAGAAAAACTATGATGGTAGAAACCATAATATAGTCTTCAGAGGTACCCCTGGATTTATTGAATTGTATTTGAATTTTGAAAAAGAAAAGAAATCCCCACAATGGGCAGCATAGGCAACCCTCATTCAGCATCTCAAAGAAACATGAACAGGATTTGAACATCAAATTGCAACTCCTATTCTCTGCCTTAAATAACTGAAATCAATGGATTTACTTCTGAATATTTAAGAAGGCACCGTCAGAGCATCACAAAAAACACTCATATACAAGATTAAACACTGCATTATTTACATATGTAAGAATCTTGATAATTATATACACTTCTAACATATGCAACAAAATCAGATTCTATTAAGCCTGCATAGTATGCACTGCTACTTTATGAAATGCGAGAGCCTATCATGAAAGCCACTGTAACCACAGCCTATACACATAACAGTACAAACATGGTTGAGTGCTTGTGTCTGGATACAGACGTGTATACTGTAAGGAATGGAGAATATGGATATTAAAAGAGAATGATCCATTATATGTTGTTTAACACAACTCCTTTCAGTGGAGCAACAAGTCATCTGATCTATGATTCACCTTTTTTACTCTGTCCTTTGCAATTATGGCTTTAAAAGTGTGGCAATTTCTTCACTGTTTCTTTGTGTAGAATGACTAAGTCCATGTAGAAAATCATGGCCACCACCTTTAACTAAGACAAGGAACGTTTAGACAAACTGCAAGGGAGGGGAGAACAAGCGATATCAATAAAAGGCCTACCCCTTGTCTTATTGTGATGTGAAGTGAAATGTTCTTGCAGAGGTAAGACAAAACTCTACCACACTGAGATTATGCAAACAAAGATGACAGAAGAACATCTGAACTTCTCATTTTATGGCTGCCAAGTGTAAGAATAAGGAAGACAGTTATTTCAGGAATCTTGGGGAGTAAATAATCAACTGAATGTTGTTTGAGGTTTGTTACAATGATAACCAGCCATATAAAAATAAATATTTCTTCTATTCCAAAATGCCACACAATACGTAGTTATATTTATTAGCAGTCATACTGTAGGGCTGCTGTTATGGGGAAGAAGGGCATGTGCCTTGAACTCCCCAACAAGAGGAAGGCTGTAAGTCTAAAAGATGAACCAACAAAAAAAAAAAAAATCTCAACAAAAATGTTGATTGGGGATGAGTTCAGACTTACAGAGGTATTTGCACTTCTATCTGCTCCAGCTTCCAGCAAGAGTTTGACACATTCCGTATTTCCATTTCTACAGGCCAAATGCAAAGGAGTCTCTCCTCTTTCAGCAGCATGATTAACATTGGCATGATACATGATTAATAATTCTGCAGATCTAAGGACAGAAAAATTGGCAAAAGTGGGTTAGGAAAAAGAAAAGATCTGGAAAGACCTGACCTTTACAATGTCATTCAACTGCAATCCTTTTAAGCATACATACATTCAAACTGGTCAATCAGTTACATAAACTGGCTGTATAAATTCAATACACAAATACATCAAAGCATGGAACAATTCAATCCCAAACAAACACTGCACCCAAAAGACATAAAAAGCAAGCATGAATAAAGAACTCAAAACAAACATTATCCAGGAGCAAATATTCAAAAATGCATTGTTTGCAAGAGTATATAAGGACATTTGTAATCTTAAAAGCAGATATGGAATTTTAAACATCCATATTCAACATTTCTGCCTACAAAAACATCTGTAAAGAAATACGTAATATAATATAAATTGAATAGATGAGAGTAAAACGGTCCTTAATTCAAGATCCTTTGCTGTTCATTATCCCTCCAACATAATTAGCACTCATTGTCTACTTTTTCCCTTTCCTTAAACACTTTCAACCACACTCTCTCAAAAGAAACATCAGACATTGACAAAATGCAGCTTCAAAGAAATAATATTATTTATGAATTATGTTTCTACAGAATTTATGAATTACGTTTCTACAGACCTAGTTGGCTGGCTAAAATAGATTTGAAGAAAATATTATGCATAAAGAGTTCCAAGCTTACTCGCTGTGTTTAAATGTTTTCCCATCTTTTTTAAACTTTTGAGAGAATCATATGTAATGTGAGTTTCACATGTTCCTGTGATTTTAACTGCTAGTGATTTACTATGTGTTTTACATATTGCTAATATTCTTGGTTGGTTAAGATCTCATAAGCTTAAGAAGAATGAAGAAAATTCATGAGCTTAAATAGGAAGGAATGTTTGACCTTCTGCAAAATATAATCAGCAAAAATAGGTTTCCTATTTTTCGTAGTGATATTATTGCAATTTTAAAAAGTTTAATCATATTTAAAAAGGAAAACAACAACAACCACAACTCCCCCCAATCCACTCAGCCCTCAGAATTCATTTTAGGAACGGGACATCTGACAGAAAGCTGTAATGAGTGACAGAGAGTTCCTGCTTTGGCAAATGCGGGATTGTGAGGTTTCCATTCTATTTTATTGTAAACTGGAATACAATAAAGTTTGTAATAAGTTCCTTTGACTTATGCCCTTCATTGGAGGAAATTCTGGTAATCAAAACATCTGGAAACATTGGAGACAGAGGAAATCATGGAAAATGGCCAATGTGGCTGGATCGTGACTTCCTTTTCTTCTCTTACTGCCCTCTAGAAACCTAAATATCTGGCTATAGTTGCCTCTGCCTTAATTACATTTTCGCTTGACTGCCACAGTGCACTCTCCCTGGGCGACCCTTGAGAACCTTCATCAATGCAAAAGCTGATGACTGCTACACAGCAGTGGGAAGGTGCGACCCTTGGGCGGAAAGCCTTGCGTCGGTTGCCCATCAGGCAAAGTTTAGGGTGCAGTTTGACTTTTCAAGCTATGCACTGCTTGTGGCCTGAGTAACCTACCTCACCTATCTCAAAATAAATACATTTAGACCCCAACAAAGCAGAAAATGAAGCTTTTAAAAAATTGCCCTCACCTTTCGATGTCTGTCTCCATGGTCACAGGAGAGCTTTCCTTTTTACTTTCAATTTATGTCAGGTTCTCTCTCAAGAGCTGCACTTTGCCCTTGTTTTCTCCCCTTTTAGAAAGGGATTGAATATTTTCCTCTTACAAATGGCTTTCAGTAAACAGACGATTTTAGACATTATTACATTATAACCGTTTATGGATTATTGTTGGTTGCACAGTCAGTCAGATATTTAAATTGTATTTCTATCCACCTATCGACAGCAACTCCTAAAGACCTGGGATAGGCAGATGTTCTTGTCTGATGGTGCTAAAGGTATTGTTGCAGGTTGCAAGCTGTTCCAAGTAAAGTTGCCTTTTGCAAATGACCGATGGTGATTTTATCAATGCTGATGGTGTCCAAGAGGTGCTCCAGTTCTTTGGGGGATTGCACCCAATGCACCTATTATTATTGGTACCCCCTTTGCTTTTTTTGCCACAGTTGTCTTACTTCTATGTGCCTGTATTGTATTTTGTAATTTTCTATAGTTCTCTTTTATTCTGCTATTTCTAGGTATTGCAATGTCCACTATCCAGATTTTGTCTTTCTTATCAACAGTTGTTAAATCTGGGGTGATGTGTGGCTGCTCCTTATCTGTAAAGTCCCAGAGCACTCTAGCTTCTTCATTTTCTATTATTTTATCTATTTTGTGGTCCCACCAGTTCTTGCCTTACAGGCAGGTGATACTTCTTGTAGATATTTCAATGCACCATTATTGCTATTTTGTCATGCTATTGTTTATAGTCAGTCTGTGTAATCTTCTTGCAGCACTAACTAGATGGTCCAGTGTTTCTTCAGCTTCATTATCTGTTGTTGTCTTCTCAATTCTGGCTTTAGATGCATCAGTTGTTGTTATTATATACACAACAGTGTGAAATCACAGCTGCCAGTTGTTTACTTGGAGTTGTCCTTCATATGCATCAAGTTCTCCCCAAGAACCAAGGATGTCACAGTGTATCAGCACAGTATGTGTATGGATCTAACCAGTGTGGCCTTTTGTAACTGACATATGCAAATTTTCTGTCCAAGATTTTTTGGTATGCCAATAACCACTGGGAGCACCATAGCAGGTTCATGCCATAATCTTTCAATTTTGATACTTTATGATCTTCTCCAATTCTCTGTCCTCTATTTTACTATGCCATATCAATTATCTACTTTTTTCTGTTCAACCACAGTTGAATCTGGTATGTTATGAGCCAAGACTTTATTCATTTGCATTTGGAAATTCCACACTATTTTAACTTGCTCATTTTTAACTACTTTTCCAACTGTAAGTTCCTACCAAGTTTTCTTTACTGGCACATGGTAATTTTTACAGATGTTCAAGTTAATCATTTTGGTGACTATGTTAAGGTATTGTTTATAATCAGTTTATGTGATATTTTTGCACAAACTGAGTATGTAATCTCCAGTTTCTTCCACTCCTTTGCACAATCTACACTTTGAATCTTTTAATGATTTTTAAAATTCTGGCCTTGATTGCATTAATTCAAATAACTTGCTCTTGAGCTGCCAAAATCGAGCCTTCAGGTTTTTTAATGTTCCATTTGTAAGCCATTACCCCATTTTACCTCTTATCTCCTTTTGCTTCAATCTTTTGTAGAAATTGACCATGTAATGCTTTTCCTTGCCAGCATTATGTTTTTATTACATTGTTTTGATATTCATGTTTTGTTTCCTGTATATTTTTAACTTTCATTAATGTTGTTCTTGGCTATATTTTACATAATCAGCCAATACTTGCTTTTCTTCTTCAACAGTGTGACTTGAAGTAAACCTCTGGCTTCCTTTCTGCAGGGCAGATATAATTTATCAATATCAGTAAGGGTCATAATGCATAAGGAAGGCTAAGGAATAATCATTAGTTTTCTTTTTTTTTGGTCCAAACTGTCCAATTCAGCTTGTATTCAGCTAATAATTCCAGCAGTATATTATCACAGTATGGCCTGAGTATTGATGGCTTTGATTGTTTTCACCATTAAAAAACTATAGCCATACAGAGTAGGAATCTCAGGAAATAAGAGCGCAGTAAAACTCCAGCCTGGTTCTGTATATTTATTGCAAAGAAAGTCTATGATATTCCAGACCTTTTAGCACTCATAGATATCCCCAGAAAAAAAATCTAACAAAGCTTTAGGCAAATAATCTTCATGCTCTTTTCTAAAGAAGCCTAAGTGATTAATGCAAATGCCACCAATCTTACATTTCTCTGAAAAAAGATATGGGGCTAAACAGATGAGAGAAAATGTTGGTGTACTAAGGAAGAATAAAATTTGAAAAAAATATCTTAATCTGACTCTGAAAACACCATCAGAGTGAAGAAATGTGTATCTGAGTGAAGAAATGCGATATCTGCTAAATATATTACTGTAAAGACAGAAAAAAGGAAACTTTGCAGAATGCCTGCACATATCATCTTGTTTACCACTATACTGAAAAACCTTCTGGAAAGATGCTAGTTTTACTGTTCCAAAGTACCTCAAATCTATAATATCAGTAATGTGCATAATGATTCTTTGGATTTAATATTCCACTCTACTTCTCTAATCTAATTGTTTCATGGACTAAAAGAGTTCTAAGGGACATCTATATATCAAGTAGAAAAAGGTAAAGGTAAAAGTTTCCCCTGCCAGTCATGGCCAACTTTAGGGGTGGTGCTCACCTCTGATTCACAGCCGAGGGAGCCAGTGATTGTCCAAAGATGTTTCTGTGGTCATGTGGCCAGCATGTCTGTACACCAAGGTGCATGAAATGCTGTTACCTCTCCCACCTAAATTAGGTGGCACTATTCATCTACTTGCATTTTTACATGCTTTCGAGCTGCTAGGTTGGCAGGAGCTGGGGCAAACAATGGGAGCTCACCCCGTTACATGGCAGTGCTTGGGCCTTGAACTGCCGAGCTGCTGACCTTCTAGCCAACAAGCCCAGTGTCTTAACCACTCAACAAGTACTGAACTGGACTGTAGTTCTGAATCTACAGTCTTGGTTCTCAGCCAAATGAGGAACATTTGGGATGCCATAGAATTGATGCAACGCCTATTCCAAAGCAGAAACATAATCAGCAATGAATTGGCAAGAGCAGTTATAGAAAATGGATGATTTTCAGGTTAACGTGCTTAGCTAGAAATTCTAGTACTAATAGTTAATCCTTGAGTGGTGATATTAGGAGGTACACAATTAGCAGCTGTCATCAGAAGTATCTCTGTAAAAACACTAAATCCTCTGCTCATTAATCACATAAATGTGTGGGCCCCTCTCCACCATTTGCGGGAACAATGGTTGGGAATGCTGTAAGTTCAAACAGAAAGATCCATTGAAGTTATTATATAAAAATCCGAAATGCTTGCAGATGAACTAAACATGATAGGGAGGGACTGTAGCATGCCAGAGGCCAAATTTTACCAATCCCAGAATCTAAACCTGCAGCCCACAGAATAATTATTGTTTATCAGCCAATGGCAAAAATGAATTCTCTCCAGGTTGCATCTTTTGCCTGCATGTTCAAAGGAAGATGATAAACAGCGTGGGTGATTCCAACAATAAAAATATGCATTCCTTTTGCTGGATTGCCCTATTTTTCTTCACTGCCAAATTCTACATACTGTACTTTTGACAGCAATATGGACAGACTCTAAGGAAGAAATAATGAGGTGCTTTTTGGAGGGGAAAGGTATTGTAGGTTAAATCACTAATTCTTCTAGAGAATTTAAACTCTTAATGACTCTTCTGTAACAGTGAGTTTGTAGAGAGTGTTGTTGCTATTTAGGTGGCCTGTGGGCCTATTCATTTTGCTCTTAACACCAGAGGATGTCTCTTCTTTATCTATGATGTTGGGGTCCAAGTGAAAAGGCCTCATATTTATATGAACATGAGACAGAAGAGCACGCCAGTAACTTGAAAAGGTATTTGGAAGACTGGAGCATAGTAATCTCTTTGATTGACAAATTTACTGTTCACTTTCTCTTTATGAATTGAATTTGTTTTGACTAGGCTTTCTGCCTTGGTTCTTACTTAAAAAGAAGGAAAACCTCATTTAAGAGAGAAGATTTCAGAATCGGGCCTATCCCTGGAGGGAAATTAGGAAATGTCTTCTTGTTTTTAGGTTTCCTGTGAAGTGATCTGAGGTCTAGTCAGCATGCAGAATCACTTAGGAGATCTGCCTCAGAGGTCTGCCCTAGAAGAATGTTCACCTTCCTTTTCCTTCCATGATTCCTTCTGGGTAACCAAAACATAGCCTGATGATAGTCCATCCTCTAACTTAGGAAATGAGCCCGTTAAATCCTTTCAAAGCTGTGATGTATAATTCAATTCAGAAGGACTGAAAGCTGAAGCTTGAAGAATAGTGCTCACCTCATATGAACACTGCAATTCTCATGTGTTGCGGCAAGATTATTTCCCATCCCCTCCCTTGATCTCAGTGCTATTGGAGTCTCTGATGGTCATGGGCTGAAACTGGAGTCGTCAATTCATTACCTCCTGCCTGTCATATGGGTCAAGAGAAAGAGTTGGTAGAGCCCATACGTAGCTAGAAAGGGCAAACATGGAAGCTCACAGACGTCGCCGTTTTGCAATGCTTCTGTCACTATGGGTTTGCTTCTTGTTCAAACAGTTCTGCAGTGGTATGACCAGCCAGAATCACCATCAAAGTTTGTGTCATTTCAATACCTTGCTCAAGTTGGAAGAAGGCAGCATAAAAAAGGATAATAAACCTCTTCACTGATCAGAGGTAAAAGTAAGTGATTTAATTAGTGTTTCAGAAAATTCAGAGAAGAGATTTGGGCTCTTAAGGAATTCTGATCCACCCTGTCTAGTCAGCTTGTCTGTCTGCAGGTGGATGGCTCTTTCTTCATGGCAGCCAAAATAAGAATCTTTCTTTCTTATTCATTCCATGAAAGAGATGATGTTTGGAGGTTATACATGCTTTTTGAGTCTCAGAAGAATTATGCATTTTAAATGTTCTTTGCAGATAGCTTCATCTTTACTTCCTATGCATGTATAAATGCAAGCAGACCAGTAACAAGCTTGGGGATATCAAATATTCATCTTTATTAATTTCTTTAAAAGGTTATATATTTCTTCAGGTCATCACACTTGCAAACAGCTTAAACTTTTATGCAATTCCGCTCAGGTATTGCGGAAAATGAAATATCCCACCTTGTTCTATTCTAACTCTCTGCAGTTAAGTGGAGTTGATGGGAGATTTTGTCTTCTAAGCAGATCAGATTTCAAAGGAAAAAACTCTTTGCGTGCAATTGTTTTCACTGGCTGCCAGCAACTGCCAATGCTTTTAATTTAATCTTAATTTGTGCCTGCAAGAAATGTCTGATAAGGCTCTCAATAAAAATCAAACTATAAATCAGTTTAAAACCTCACTTCAGAGAAGCACTTGAAGAAAACGAGACACAGCACCCCAGTTTTCTCTTTTCTGCATGAATATGAAAGCAATGATGTGAAATATGCAATGGGTAGGGGTGTGCTATCTCAAATGCACCTCTTCATTTACACATGAAAACTAGTGGCATGCAATATCTAGATCCAGCATAGGCCCCTTATTTCTCCTTTTGGCTGCTTCTTAAAGAAACCATGACCTGTCCTTGACTTACAGGGTACCTATGGGGAGATGGGATGCTCAGGGAAATACATTTTGAGTTAATGAAACACTAAGAGAAGAGTGATATTTTTGCATCACTGCTGTTGATATTTTTGCATCACTCCTGTTGCCATCTGCTTAACCCAAATGCAATTCTTTTTTTCTAATTCCATGGCATCATGGCGTAACTCCAGAAAAGATACAACTTCTTTAAGGACAAGCTGACAGGTAGAGAGAGATATCCAAAAGCTCCTTTGCTCAAATGTTGTACACCTCTAATGAAAACAAACAATTTTAGGCATGAATTCTCTGTAACACAATCATTAAAAATCCTAAATCATCTCAATAATGCTAACTGCAAAGAAGAATTATAAGTAGGGCCAAGCCTTTCATTGCATTAATTTACTCACATAATTAATACACTCCAAAGCTGAAATGCATGTATGGCATTTTGCTTGGCAGGAAAAAAAATATTGACAAATTACTTACTTGCAATGTCCCTGAGCGACTGCTGAACACAAGGGAGTAAAGCCATTTTTATCAATAAGGTCAACTTGTGCTTCTGAAGTCAGCAGCAATCTTACACAATCTATGAGTTGAAGTATATATGGGGGAAGGGGGAAATAAATTGCAGTTAAGTTTAAGACTTCATTCCAAAAGTCTTTCCATACCAAGGCAATTTGAAAATATCCTGCAATGTAATTCTACCAAGGTTTTTGAGTAGTATGTTTAATAGATTTATTCCTAGATAATTTGGAGCAACCCACTCAGAGTTCCATTTGGTACATGAACAGCCAGAGAAACTTATGAAATAAACATACTTGTTGTTTTATAGCAGTCTTAATGAACTATGTGCATTGGCACAAGAATCTAGGCATCAGCAACAAGGATTGGAGATTTCCTGACAATTAACTTTTCTGCCACAAGAACATAATAGTGACCTTTAGTTTTAAACATTAGACAAGCACATAAAGAAAATGTGTAACAGATGATTACTAGTTATAAGGGCTGACTAGAGCTCCAAGATTCAGAATTCTTGCTGATTACTAAGTTTTGGCCTTGCTTAAGACTTTTTCAAAGACATCAGAATTGGCCTCTGTGGGAAACGGGAGACTGGATTAGATAGATTTTTGATCTGGTCCAACAAATCTCCATTTTTGTTGTGAGGACAGTTTCCCTCTTAGCCGCTAAGTTCTTACTGAACCACTAAATTATTTTCTAAGTTTTCTTAATTCAGTGCTGATGAAGAGTTCTCAGCAGTCTGAATTAGAGGCTATAAACATTTTGCAACAAATCTTTATGCGCACTGGCCTATGCCAAGTGCAAAAGGTTTTAGTGTTAACAATCCCCACGTCTTGTTCCTGTACAATCTTGATGCTCAATAGCAGGAGCTGTTCTTGGTACTAGAAGAGGAAGCTTCACAGCTTCTGCAATGGTTGTGTAAAATTTTATCATGCCTTTTTTAGCAGGACCACAGAATAATGCTTATGGAGTTTTAGCACTGTTTTTTTTCTTTACAAATACATGGTAAAAAAGCATGGTTATCTGTTGATAACCATTGATTTCTCACAAATTTCAGCAATGTAATTCTGGTGACTTTGAGGGCTGCCAAAACCAGCCTGAGGGCATATGTCTAGGGGCTATCGGTTACCTATTCCTAATATTGAGAACTTCAACATTAATTCCATTAATTTGAAAATAATATTTAGACAAGCGCCAATAAAATAAAATCTCTGAGAAATTCCATACCTGTACGTCCATTCCTAGCAGCAGAATACAAGGCAGAACAGCCATCTTCACAGGAATCATTAATGTTCAGACCTTCTTCATTAAGCAGCATTGACAATAAAGTGACATTTCCCTGGGCAGCAGCTTGGTGAAGAAGGGTGGGCCTGCCACCCAGGGGAACAGGACCACCACTCATTAATAAAGGGGTTAGGGAGGAAGACCAGCCTGTGTGTTAAAAGCAACATCAGTTAGAGAGAACACACAAGAAGTTAAGGCTAGACACTTTGCAAATTGTTGAACAATGCTCTCTCATTTTGGCACTGTAAAAATTGAGCACAGTTCCGTGTTATTTAAAATCCTGCATCCCGAGAGAATTAAAGTCACACTCAACTATGAAAACTTACATTCACAAAACTGAAAAGATGCTTTTTCTCTATAAGCGCAAGGAAACAATCAAGAAACTTCATACATTTTTTACTGAATATCCAGTTCAAATTTTTCCTGGCTTTAAAGTTAGCTAAATTTAGCAGGAAGACTTCAATATGTTTCACACAGGATTATGCCCTTTCTTAAAAACTCTGAAATGCCATAGCTTATCAATAACACTTAAAGAAATGTCACTTTAAATGTATATCAATATAAAAGACATTTTAATTTAAAGTGCATTTAAAAGAAATGGTTGAAAGACCTACAATTGGTAGTATTTGTTTTTCTGCTGGTCTAATCATATTACAGTGCCATTTTAATGACCCTGCTGCATTTTCTGAGGTGTTTTTAAAAAGAAGGCTACAGAGCAGCAATTAGTAAATGTCAGAAAACATTACTGGGCAAAGCTCCACGTCATCCTTTAAGAAAGGCAACTGACAGAACAGAACTTTAGAAAATCATAAAGGTTATCTTGGTTAGACATTCCGGGTATCAGAGGTTAGCAGCTTTAGAGGACAGCTTATTAAGGACATGAAGTTTGCTGTATATGGTGCGGAAAACTTTCTGAACTCTTCTTTGATCAAAAGGCTGCAAAAGGAAATAGAAAAGAGGATTGAAAATAAAGAAGTTGGAACTGCTCACTAAAAAATGAGTAAGCACAAAGGAATGCTCCTTTTTGAAGAATATTCATTAGGTATTAACTTTTCCTATTCTATTCCCAAGAGGTCATTAATTTCTCTAAGTGAAGCATCATGTATGGCAGCCTTCCACAACTGGATGCCTTCCATGTGTGTTCAACTTCAATTACCATAAGTCCTAGCCAACATCTGCAGGGTACCAAGATGGGAAAGAAGGGTTCAGAGTAATGTTTGTTCTGCATTTTGGCATTTATACTATCAAGTTTCAATGTAGACGAGATTTTATAATCTTATCCATGTTACAATTCATTTTTAATCAATTTCCAATTAGAGCTTTCTCAGTGTATTTATACTTAGGCTGTCATTCCATTATATTATTTTATTAAAAGTGGCATGTTTATAATGACAACAGTCAGATTTGGCTAAAACAAAGAAATAAGATATTGGGCTTGGAAAAATGTGAAATATATAGATCCAAATGCATATTAAAAATACAGTAGTTATAACAATATCACAGCCTAATCAGCCTCTAGTTAATGGAGCTATAGTAGGCGCCTTTGAACTTGGGTAAGGCTTACTGGGCCAAAAGGGAGGCACTGAAAGCTTAAATAGACAAGAAGGCACATTAATGGATGAAAAAAGATATCACAAAGGATAAAGTAATACAGGCACAACATGAGCAAGGATGCCATCAACCCTTTGAGTTTACCTGGGGATTGTTTGCTACATTGACAGCATTAGTTTCTTAATTTTCTCCTCAAATATTACCTTTGTACCTAATTAATCTATATCTTTCTGGGGTGCCTTCTAGAGGACAAAGCAGTTCTAGGAAAAAAATGAAAAGAAATAATTCTATTCCCAAGCCAAGAGAAGCCTCAAAATCAGGCTAGTGATTGATGGTGGAGATAGAAGACAAGCTTAGACTTGAGTAGCACGGGACAGTTGGCTACTTGCTTGCAGCATTTATGGCAAGCCACAAGTGAATCCCATATCAAGAGCTACTTCTTCTGAACATACATGTTTGTGTTCTCAAGCACTGCATTCATACAAAGCAGAGAGTTTGGTATTTCATCAAGGAAAGGTAACTATCCAGAACTGTATCATGTGAATTCCACAAGATTTCTTATAGCTATAGGCAATTGTGGGAACCTTCTATATTTTTTTCAGAATTCAAAATGATTATTTATCACCATTAAAAATATGAAACAGAATATACACAAAACCAGAAAATAAACTTTGTAATTTAATCTAGATTATTTCCCTTGATAGATCAATAACTAGAACTTAGATGAATATCTCTGTTTTGCAATGAATAGATTAGCTTGATGGATTGAGGCCAGATTTGAGGAGAGAGACAATTGTTTTATTCATTTTAAATATCAAAATAGAATTCATGTTTTCACTCTTTCAAATATAAATAAAAACAGTTATAGAATACTTTTAACTTTTATCCTCTTCCTCAAATTATATTGGAACAATAAGGGCAGACTCTTAATGAAGTAATTAAGAAATCTTTTATCTTGTTTCCAGAATCTCCATCTGTATTCTTTATGAAACAAAATGGACTAAACTTGATATTGGAAATTATTAATTAAAGGCCTAAGAATCTAAAATTCCTCAATAATGCTATGCCTGTTTGTAACTGAGAGATCTGTAGAACCATTGGGTTTATTATCCTCTCAAAGCACCTCAGTTGAGCTCTGAAAACACACTGGTGGACACTGAATCGACAATTACCTACAACAAACAAATTCTAGGGTTATTGTGTTATATTAATAACATGGTTATTGTGGAAACAACCCATTCTTGCTATGATATAAGCGGTAAGTCAAAGCAGGTGCAGTAAAAAAATACTGATTAGCTCATTTCACCTTCTGCCACAGATTGAAAGACTTTTTTATGAATTGAATTTAATCATGAATTCATACTTAATTCCCTGCAGTTTTGAAATATGCTTTTTCTTTAAATATCAAAAAGGGAGAAAAAGAAAATCAAGTCTCAACAATTAATATCTTATTTAGTCTACTGCAGACTGTAGCAAGCAAATGTTAGCACGGGGTTTGTGAGACAATAGTCCTTGACTTATAACCATTCGTTAAATGATGGGTCAAAGTTACAATGGCATTAAAAGTGGCTTACAACCTGTATTCATACTTATGACCATTGCACCATTTCCATAGTCACCTGAATGCAATTTGGGCGTTTGGCAACCAGCTTGCATTTATGACCAGCTGCAGTATCCTGCAGACACATATTTGTGAGCTTTTTTCCTGATATTCATCAGTAAAACAGCAAAAAGTGTGTATTGGGGAAGGATTTGCTTGATGACCATTGTAAAAACTGTTGTAAAATTGGGTCTGACTCGACTTATGGTCCAATGACTTACGATAAAAATGCCAGTCCCAATTGTGGTCATAAATTAAGGATTACCTGTAGTTGCAACACAAAAATCATTTTGAGGGTAAAACTTTGATAAAGATTTCTCTTTCAGGACTAGTTATTCATTAAAGATCAAGTGAGTATTGTGGACTATCTGGTTATTAATAATATTGCATTGTCCTTCTTGGCAATGCTTACTTTCCATCTTCTTTATAGATGCAATTAACAGGATCCTAATGTAGAAAGTGGTATCTTTGATACCACTTTGATCAAACCCCACAGGTTGATTGCTGTACACAAAACTGGGAACAATAATACTTTGTATGAGGGCATGGCGGCTTAGTGGTTAAGACGCTGGACTTGTCGGCCAAAAGGTCAGCAATCTGAGTTTAAGACTCAAGCACTGTGTAATGGGGTGAGCTCCTGTTATCTGCTCCAGTTCCTGCCAACCTAGCAGTTTGAAAGCATGTAAAAATGCAAGTAGATAAATAGGTGCTGCCTAATTCGATGGGAAAGGTAACCGTGTTCTGCGCACCTTGGTTTATAGTCATGCCGACCACATGACCATGGAAGCGTCTTCACTGGCTCCCTTGGCTATGAATCGAAGATGAGCACCACCCCCTAGAGTCGGTCACGACTGGCAAGGGAAACCTTAACCCTTATAATTTGTACAGGAAACTGAGTTCAATGTAGGGATGCCTGAACAAAGCAGCCTCACGAGAGGCCTTAGAAAGTCTGCTAAAACAACATTTATCAGTGAAAAATTAAGCAGTAATATTGTAATTGCACCACATATGAAAGATAATGTTGATCTCAAAGATCTTATAAACAATCAGGAGCTTTGAATACACTGAGAGAGTTGTATAATAAAATTAGGAAACATGTCTAAGCTTTGTGGTTTTATATGCAAATGTTAGTAAACATGAAGAACGTGGAAAAGAGAATTGGGCATGCAGTGATGAAGAAGGGAAGGAACAGAGGAGGAAAAACACCTTCTGGCATCAGCTTCAGTTTGTGGAGACGGTTAATACAGAATTCATTACCATTCATTACCAAACTTTCTTGTAATCATTTACATTACAGACAAACCGCATGGAATCACATAGGTTTGATTTAAAGGATTTTTTTTAAAAGAAAAAAGTAGAAAATACAAGCTCAGGGACATGGGAAATTCAATTGAACAGAGCATTATAATTTTTTTCTTTCCTGATTATAAACCCAATGGATATTCATTGGCTTTAAGAAGGTTGACGCTTCAAAGTAACTTCCATAAACAGTTATAGGCAACAAGTACTAAAGGTATTTAACACTAAAGTGCTAAGGTGATAGTCTGTTCATAAAAGTGTAAAGAAGCACAAGTTCTTTTCTCCTGGACAATTAATAGTTTGGCAAAAACTAGGGGACAAACAATTCATTTATTCTAGATCAGTGAAGCAAAACCTCCAATAATTTCATGTACAATTTTTGGTGGTGCAATGGACTACTACTGGATAGACACAATATGAAGA
>JANHZU010003106.1:254121-264619 GCA_032468055.1 Acrochordus granulatus | reverse complement strand
AAGGAAGGAAGGAAGGAAGGAAGGAAGGAAGGAAGGAAGGAAGGAAGGAAGGAAGGAAGGAAGGAAGGAAGGCGGGCGGCCTTTTGATCATCTTAATATAAATACACTTATATTTTACCCTCTCTCTCTAAGGTTACGACATAATTTCCTACTTTCTATAATCTACCTTTTCTAATCATTAAATCTGTATATTACCAGCTCTTTTTTTTTCAGCAAAAAGCCCATAAGGGGTTTCCACTCACTGGTAAATGTAGTTGTTCATCTTTAAACAAACAAGTTAAGCTATCTCTGCTAGTTCCTTCATCTTCACAAACCATTCTTCCATGATGCATATTTCAGAGTTTTTTCATTTTTGTGCATGTAATAATCTTCAACAGTGGTCATGTGTAAAAATAATTTTCTATGGCTGTTTTCTAATTGTTTGTTCATTAGTCCCAACCAAAAAAGATTTGGTTTCAGCTGAATGTTAGTCTTTAAAATTCTTTGTACCAGTGTATGTATTTGAACCCAAACATTTTTGCGTTTTTTACAAGTCCACCAATTATGATAAAATTACTCTTCATGTTCTTCACATTTCCAACATAAATTTGAAGTACCTTTATACATTCTAGACAATTTTTCTTGAGTTTTATAATTTTCCTTGTAATTTATTTGGAAGCATACAAAATATGAAATAAGTCAAACAAAGGTTCTCAATTCAACTCTGTTAGCTTACAGATTCCTCTTTCAAAGTCAATATGGCTAGTTTATTTACTTATTTTGTTCCTCAATGATAATGAAATGATATTACAAAGTTGAACAATTTAAAAAGTAATAAAGCAGCATCCTGAAGAAGGTGAGATATGATCTGCATGCTTCAGGCTTCAGTTGCCTTTGCTAATGCATAAAATTTCTGCTAATGTGTTGACTGAGAAGAAAGATTAAGTGTGCTGAGTTTGTAATAAGTAAAGCTGGTGATTTGTGACTATTACAAACTGTACTGAGTGGCTCAAAAAACATTTTGCTTGCAAATATATCACAACTGAGTAAAATCTGAGCCCCATTTGTTAAGCAGCATGTTTCTGAATCATAAAAGCCCACAGTAGAAGAGACCTTTATAACCGTTTGCCCACGCGTATTCTGAAAGTGCTTAGCTATTCATTTACATTTCTCTTTCTTGTTCATGCTCACAAACGGCTTCATTTGTGCTTGGCAACATTACTAGAGAGATCAAAATGGTATCTCCCATATTTCTGCTAAAACTGGTAAGACCGTCAAACCAGAATTTATCATGGCATGAATAAGCATATCATTCACAGAATCTGTTAACAAAAACTATAACAAAAATATTTGTGATACAAAACCAGAAAATAAAAAAATGCTTCTGCTTTAGCAGGTTGAAGGTTTTAGGGAAAGTTATGCATATAACAAGAAAATATACTTGCTCTTTTTTCTTTCATTAAAAAACACATAAAAATATGAGGAACTGCAGATTACCAGTAAGCAAATGCATATAATGCTGACATAGAGTGGCTTCTGTAATCCTAGTCATCCCATAGTCATATCTGATTTACTGCAAAGTACTGGGTGATTCCAGATTGGCTTTCATTTTGAGGTGAGCTTAAGGAGAATAAAGAAGCAACTGAAAGAAAATCATATAGATGCAACAGATATCAGAAAAAGAAAATGACACCAAAGGCAGCTCATATCAAAAAATATGAATAATGTTTTGTAAAAAAATAGAATATTTCTCTCATCAAAATGCCTATTTTGGACATGGCATTCTAAATGGGAGATGTAATAGGTGTGTAGGGTGTCCCCTATTCCCAGAAACATTATTTGAAGTTGCCTCTGTGGATTACATACTACACATCTTTCTTACTAGCATCTATTCCTCTAGTCATTTTACCAGGTTTGTAAACACTGGACAACCCATGCTCTAGTCTATTGGATTTAGTCTATTGGATCTTTTTTCTGAGATTTTTCCTTATCTAAACAGAGAAACAGAATGACCAAGGGTGAGCAAAAAATGTAGGGGAACAGGAGCAACTTCCAGCTTACTGCCAACTTCTCCACTGAGTTTGTGTGAATTTGGAAGGGAACATTAGAAATCTACTCCCTTCCCCTTCCCCTCTCCAGCGGGCAGGTAAGTAGCTGCTACTGGGTGGGGGAGGGAATGAAAGATTGCAAGACTGGCTGGGAAACTATCAGAGAATGTTGAAAATGAAGATTATGTGACCACACCATCAGTATAGCAGCACAGGAACAGCCAGTAGCACAGCAGCAACTATAACTTTCCAAAATTTCATTCCCTCAGGAGTCATGAGTCATAGGTTTTGAACACATTCTGTAAGTTAGCCCATTTAAGATACCTTGGTTGAAATACTGTTGCCGTGTGATAAACCGTTTCACCCAGTTAAAGATCATGACAAGAGTTTTACAGTGGTACCTCACAAGACGAGTAACTCACAAGACATGAAACTCACAGGACAAGTAAAAAATTTAATAAAATTTATTCTGCTAGACGAGCCGCAACTCACATGACAAGTGAACTTTGCGTGATAACTTGCATGTCATCAGTCAGCGTGCTCTGTATTTCTCGTTCAGGTCGCAACTCCACACTAGAGTTCTGCCAATGCGGCAAGCATTGTTCATTGCGTGTTCTGCCATCTCTACTGCATGCTTTACTCCATTGTTGCACAGGCAGCAACCCTGCATGAGAGTTCTGCCAATGTGGCAAGCGCGCTTACGTTCTGCCAACTCTGTCACAAGCAGTTTATTCTCTTACTGTGCGTGTGACTGACCTTGCCAGAATCCTGATTGCAATGAGCCCCCTCTCTTGTTGCATAAACGGCATAAATTAAGTGAAAGGCATTCAAGAGATGGAACTCCTGAGATTCCAGACTCCAGATTCAATCTCCAGGCAGTCCGCTCCCCCTCCTCTCCTCTCCTCTCCCTTGTGCTGGGATATTCTCAAAGCACACGTGTGTATACACACACATACACACACACAAAATAAAGCAGAAATTGTCCTTGTCCTTGCCCAAATAAAGCAGAAATACCCCCTTGTTGCTTCTCTCCTCATAGTACAGAGGCAAGAAGCGCTTCCAAACCACCCACGGCACCCAGAAAAGGTGAGGGAAAAGGCCCTTTTGCCTTGAGTGGTAGTGGCAGTGGATCCTCCAAGCCAGCAAGCAGCAGCCGAGGCCAGAGCCTGCCTCAAAGCAGATCCGTAAGTGCTGGTTAGTTTGCTCTATTTCTGCTTTATATCGTGTGTTAATCATAGTCACTTGTTTCGGATGTTAGGGATGATCATTTCTACATCAAATTCCGTTGAAAATGATTTTTGGGTGAATATTTTTGGGGGCATGGAACGGATCGTCTGATTTTCTATTGTTTTCAATGGGAAACCTTGTTTCACTTTAAGAGTATTTCGCGCTAAGAGCGTTCTTCTGGAACGGATTAGTCACATCTTGTGAGGCACCACTGTATTCTCATTAATCCAGGTCATGATTTATAGCAAAACTGAAACAGCTATTCATAAAAACAATGAGGCTCTCCATCTTGTTCTAAAAGTTGCTAATTTATGTCTTGTTCTAAAAGCTGATCGACCTTATCGCACTGAAGAAAACTTTAACAAACGGATACTTAATTTTATTTATTTTATTGCTTCTACCTTCCCAAAGAGTTCATAAGTTTACTTGTTTTCAATAAATAAATATTTGGGAGCCGGTTATAAGATGGGCAGCATATAAATGCTTTGAATAAATCACAATATACTGAATCAGGCCATGGATTCAATTCATTGAGTTCTATATTCACTGCAGCACTTCTCCAGCCAGAAAGGGAGAAGTAGATGCCTTATGCAAGCAGAGCAGGCCCTCCCCACCAGGGCTTGTTTGACCTTACGGAGTGTAAACTTGACATTAAATTATCTCTAGAAATTGTAAGAAAACGAAGCGCTTTCTGCTTCATTCTCTGTCAGCCAAAAGCTGACTGATGCAAAAAAGTCCCGCAACGCTTCTAAAAATCCCACCCAAGAGGTGTAATTGAACAAAACCACTGGATACTTTCTTACATGCGCCTATAACCACATACATTAGAGCAATGCTCTGATATTTTAGGGACTGTCCTCCAGCCAAAGCAAACCGCAGGCGCTCGAGTCCATGATTTCCCTTTCCAGATAACAATGAGAACTTGTCCTTCGTAAGAGGAGTGATAATTTTCTGACCTCTGACCCCAAGATTTAAGGGTCAGAGCTGGATATGTGGTAAAAGTGAGCAAATTTTCTGTGTGTCATGCTGAACTAAAAAACTATTTTTATTCTTAAAATCGTAAAAAATTTCCTTTGGAAAAATTTAATTAATTATAGCACCGATAGAGGAAAGGAAGGCTTCCGCAGTGACAAATGTTTGCAGGATCGCTTCTATTTTAGAGTGACCCCCAAATGACTTTTCTGGACCCATCGATGAGGATGCTAATTGATGCTGTTGAAAGCTTCACTTTCAGTTCAAAGCCAGGGAAGGCTTATTACAGCAGACACTACAGGTAGTCCTCAACTTACGACCATTTGTTTACGGACCGTTCAAAGTTACAATGCCACTGAAAAAAGTGACTCATAACCAGTCCTCGAATTTGCCACCGTTTCAGTGTTCCCACAGTCAGGTAATAAAATTTCGGGTGCTTGGCAACTGGCATGTATTTATGACGGGTTGTAGTGTCCTGGGGTCACATGATTAGCATTTGCAATCTTTCCAGTTAGCTTCTGACAAAGTTAATGGGGGAAGCTGGATTCGCTTGATGATAGTGTGATTCGCTTAATGGCCATGGCAAGGAAAGTCATAAAAGCAGGCATGACTCACTTAATGGCTTGTTTAGTGGCAGGCCTTCTGATCCCGATTGCAGTTGTAAGTTGAGGACCGCCTGTATTTCTGCAACACAGGGCTGTACGATTCTACCAGTGCTTTGCTCAAAGTAGAAAGCAGAGCTCAACCGATAAGATCCTTCCCATCCAGCAAACGCCTGACGCTCACTGTGCCTTTCAGAAATTTTTCAAGCCACTAAGCATCTATTGCGTAAAAGTGGCTCACTGCCCTCGTTTCCCTTAATGCAAACCTCCCTTGAGAACTATACAGAAATAAATTAATCAAATGGCATTACAGAAAAATAAAGAAGACACACCATAAATAAAAGGCCAACGAAGTATTTCAATTAAAAAAAAAATCCCCATATTATCCCACTCAGAGACTGTAGTCCTTCTTTCCTTTGCTGTTTTTAAACAGTTGCTGAAGATTTATTGCACCCAGCGGAGAACGGTTGACCTTTTCTCTTTGGCCAATTTGTTTTGTATTGTTACTGCTATGAATTTGTCATTTTTAAATGCTTTAACTGACTCAGGAGCAGTACTTCTTCACCAAAAGGGCAGGATATCAACGTTTCAATCATAGCTGAATCGTTCTGTTTCTCGGCAGCTTTCTTTTTTCAAATAACAGCAGTTAACAAAAATGAAGCAAAGACTGGCGAGGAGCAAAAGCAATGAACGGTTTTCTGAGCTTTCTCTCCATTTGGCCCTTTCTCTTTTTTGCACAGAGAGATTATTTTAAAAAAAAGCCTGCACTCTCAATTCCTGGGCAGGAAAGAACTGCAATGGGATGGATTAAACAGCCAGACCTCTCTCCATATCCAATAAAAAACGCAGAAAGAACATTTTAAATTTTAAAACAATTCCTTCCTTCAACTTCTCTGAACAAAGAAAACGGTTAGCCACACCAAATAATAAGAATCCATGAAGGTAAATGAATTTCCCATACCCCTGAAACTTAGATAGGCATTAAGGGGAAGTGCGCTTTCCAAGTGATACAGGAAAAGGGGAAAAAAGGAAGGAAAAGCAAAAGCAAGATAATCTTAGGGAAAAGGAATCCATGGGGAAATATAGATATATATATATTTGTATGACAACGAAAAAAAGGAAGGAGTTTAGAGGGTTACATCATCCTTTACCTGATGCTGTTACCAGGAGGCTGTCTGAATCACATGGTCTACAGGATGAGGCACTAAGAGGGTTTATGGAAGAACTACAGGCAATGGTGGTGGGAATGACAAAGGAGCTTTCGGAACATGCAGGTTGGCTCAGTCCAGGGGACGGGGAAGGCCAGGCACCCACCTGAGGCATGTCCATGGATGGTATGGCACAGCCTGCAGATGCCACAGATAAGTCTATGGTTGGTTTTGGTGGCAGCTGTGGTGAGGACCTAGACATAACCTCTTCATTTACTACCCTGATTCCTTGAGGTGAGCAGGAAGAAGGCGAAGCCAGGATTTTGCCCTCAGTTTTGGCGCCTACGTTAGGGGAGCGGCTACTATCCATAATTACTTTAAGCTGTGGGTGTGGCGGAGAAGGAGTCTGTGACAGGCCTGGCTTTTTGGGAGGTATAGGCGGGGGGTTTCCTCTGTCGATTCTGGAGACACTGGGCGTCTTGAAACTCATTCTGCTAACTGGGGGAGGATAAGTGCCAGCATCGACTGAATGCGACATTCCTGGACGTCCAGGTACCATTCCCTGAGGACTGGTGAATCTTGAAAGGACTTGGGTGACCGTATTCCGAGCCAGCTGTTTGGCAACTAAGTTGTCTCGGCTTGTGGGTGAGGCATCTCTTGATGCAGGGCTTTGAGCCGTGTTTCCATTCTGGTCTTGATCATTAGCACTGGTTTGAAATCGGAACCTGGCCGCCTGGACCCGGGGGTTGAGACCTTGATGCCCAGGAGCACTGACCGATGGAGAATGCGGAGATTGCGAGTAACTCTGAGACGCTGTGCCGGGACTCGGAGAGGACGCGACGTGGTCTGGAAACGGGGAAGGCAGGCCCGTCAAGTCAGGTGAAGCCACGGGCCCGTTCTCCTCGATTCGGGTTTGGCCACGAGATACGCTGGACGTGACAGGAGACAGGAGCAGGTCGTTGCAGGAAGAATGCCTGTCCATGACGGGCTTCGCAAACGCTGCACTGGAGGACACGTTCGCTTTTGCGTGCCCCGAAAGCAGAGGATGGATCGCTGAAGGCTTCACGGGGACCGTGAAAGGCAACTTTCGAACACTTTCGATTCCACCGTCTATTAACACCGCGTCTGTCTGGCAGGAAAGTGTCCTTAAAATGGGGCCCTCTGTTCCAGTGGAGACAGAAACAGAGCCTCTCTCTTTATTCCTCCGCGGAAGGGAAAGGCGGAGTTTTGCATCGCTTTCCTTGTTCAGCTGCTCGATGGTTTTTCTCATTCTCTCCCTTTCTTCCTTGAGGTCGCTTGCGTGCGCTTCTTCTCTGCCGAGGCGGGCGTGCAGCTGCTCCCTTTCGGTGTCGAACTCAGAAAGCTGCTTCTCTATCTGGGCTTCCATTTGCGCGCTCCGTCGTTTCTCCACGGCAAGAGATTCCTCCAACTCCCCGGCCTTCTTTTTCTCTTCCTCAAATTTAGCCGTGACTTCTTCTAACTTCTGGGCTTCTTCTACCATTTTGCTGGATAACTGTTTGCATTCTTTCACGAGCATCAGGACAACGTGTTTGTTCTTGCCACGCTCCTCCTCCAGCCGAGCACAGAGCTTCTTGTGTTCCATCTCAAGGGCTTCTAACTGCAGTTTCTCCATTTCCAACTACAAAGAAATGCAAAGCAGCCTCGTTACAACAAGACTTATTCAGAGCGTTTTCGTGCATATTCATCGACGTGGCCAAAATTGCCACAGTCCCTTTCCAAATAAGTTTAAAAGAGAATGCAAGGTTTCATTTTGCTCGTTTTTCAGGAAGTTCAAGCAGATAAATAAAGGAAAAACTTAATAAAAAATGTCTCAGTTCTCTCTGGGCGTTTTTCTTACTCCGGAGATTTAGTAAGTATTGAAAATGCACTAAACCAGGACTATCAACCTATGTTTTCAGTTGTGTTTCAAATGTATGTCTATCACCCTAAGGAATAACTTGTACCCCAGGATTGGTAGGAATTACACAAATCTTCTAGATGGGCTAGTCTGCCTGGACTCTCAAGTTATATCCCCAGATTATGTACGTGGCTACTCCAATTCTCACAAGGGTACTGCCATTGTAGGAAATAATGGTTACTGCTGTTATATGGAAATACTGGCTGATATTAACATTACTTTCAGCACGGAGGCTTGGTAACAGATTGCTAGCACTACGCGCCTTGAGGGGCACCTTTTGGTTTGTTGCGTTAGGCAGCAGGATCTCCGAGGTATCATCCTTCAGGAGTACGACAGCATATCAATAAGTGTGACAGGAACACAAAGAAAAGTTATGACAGCAATTGGTACTGGAATTTCTGTTGCTAAGTGATGTGGTCAAAAAGTGCAATATCATACAATGACCAACGATCCTGGCCTTCCTCATTGCTGTTGTTAACTGAATCCCACCTGTCATTTGTCAAGGATGCATCCCTCTCAGCCCAAGCCTCACTTCTTCCAAGGGAAGGGACTACCCCCCCTTCAACTCCTCTAATCACCTATTCCCCGCACATCTGCACCTTTGGCACCCTGCTCCCTGCTCCGTGGGAGAGAGAGCAAGCAGCCACAGAACCAATTGGCCACTTCCATGCTGCAGTTCAGGGGCTTCATGATGGATCAAGTCTCTAAGACTGCAACAAGTCCATGGGCCACAATGCAGTGAGAAGCCACAGCACCCCAGGATCCCAGCCAGCCCAGCCCAGCATGCAGCATGTAGCCACAGTTGCCCCAGACCAGTTCAACTCAGCCAGCCCAGCAGTGTGGTGTGAAGCCACAGCTGCAGCCACCCTTATTGACCCACACTTTGAGGCCCCTGCTGCCCTTTGCCCCTGTTTACTTTCCTCATCTTTTTGCTCCCACTGATGGGAAGGCTTGGCCTAGCTTTCCGAGCGCAACCTTAGAAGAAGGCCTCACAGGGCCAACAGCTGTCTCACAAAGGGAGAGAAGAAGATGCTGAGGGGCAGCAGAAGCAGTAGACCTCAGGGTGGCAGAGCCTGCAGAATGCAGGGGACCAAAAAGGCACAAATGGGGGCAAAGATAGGCAACGGGAAGAGATGAAGTGCCCCTATGCTATGCAACTGCCAAGTGCCTGAATTTTGTTCATACGACCATAGAAATACTGCAACTTCTACAGTGATTAACCTGAGAGCTACTTCAGTCTAGTGGTTAGGGCACTGGGCTAGTAAGCAGGGGGTGTGAGTTCAGGTCCTGCCTTAGGCATGAAAGCTGGTTGGGTGACTTTGGGCCAGTCACTCTCTCTCAGCCCAACTCAAATCACAAGGTTGCTGTTGTGGAGAAAAAAGGAAGACAGAGTATTAGGTATGTTCACTGCCTTGAGTTATTTATAAAAATAATAAAGGCAGGGTATCAACAAACAAACAAACTTTAGGAACTGAACATAAGCTCAGTCGCTGCTCTGACTTCCAGCAGTTGCTAAACAAATGATCGTAACTCGACAGGCAGTGTACCTGTAATGTCTCCATCCTTTATGGATGCTTCACGTTTAGAAGGTTAGGAATCTCAATAAAAGCTTTCACCGTTGTGACCACTGCTGGGTGGAGTGGGAAGAGTTTCAATAGTCACAGTATTGTAATAGTATACAATAGATAATGGTGAAACTCCACATTATGTGTGTCTAAGATTTACATAGACAGAGATTGATTTATCCTTGAAATCGTTTCCTTCAGAAATGTTGTCAAGATGCCCCTTGCTATTGAACCATTATAGTAGATTAATTACTGTTTCTATATTATTGAAACAGCTCTAAAATTATAAATGTGAGTTATTTTATTATGTTAATGCCAATCATCTTTTATGTGTGAAAAGGCTTAATAGAAATCTAATAAACAATATCACAGATTTCAGAGATAGCAACATCTAAATTATCAAAAAAGATATTGGTGTACTACTGCTCAACTACTCAGTTTGTTTATCTTGCCTGTACACATTCCTCATCTAACAAAGAAGTTTCCTTACTGGTTTGTTTAGCATGACATCTGGATCACAATGTTTACTTGCTCGTATCTTAACAAGCTAGAGTTAGCAGCCATGGTTTGTGGCATAGCTGCAATTCCCGTATTTCCAAATTCCATTATAATCGCTCCCACAGCAAACAAGTCAATGAATTCAAACAGTGGCAAAGATGACAGTAATAAACTTTCAAGAGTAAGTCCATAATCAAGGAGAGATAAGGTAATTTTTATTGGTCAATGACTTTATTAGAAATAAAGTTTCTGTCTAACTGTCTTCAGTTAACTTGCTAAACGTTTTTAACAATCCAGATTCCTCATGTCTACCTTACTTCTCAGAAAGAAAAGGTCTCTTTTTCTCTCACTAATCAAATCATAACCATTCTTACATCTGTGAACTGAGAAAGAACAAATCCTTGCTTTATGCTTCTGATCATGATATAACTTCAGAAAATTTTGTTGTTCAGTCGCGCAGTCGCGTCCGATTCTTCGCGACCCCATGGACTGCATTACGCCAGGCCCCCCTGTCTTGCACTGCCTCCCGGAGTCTTCCCAA
>JANHZU010003106.1:187611-198459 GCA_032468055.1 Acrochordus granulatus | reverse complement strand
AAAGACTGTGTTGATAAAATCTACCATGCTAAAACATAATTGGCTAATTCATGATTCAATAAATGTAACATGAGCATAATTACAATGTAGTTAATTTTTTAATAAAAATCTTGTAATTGGAGAATAAGGCAGATTTAGATATGTAGTTTGGGCTCAGATAGAAATTAATAGTTTAGATATGTAAAGTGGCTGGGTACAAATGAAAGGGAAGATAGGATATATCGCTAAAAGTCATTCTTTTTTACGTTTTAAAACTTAAAATATAGTAGTATTTATGCCATCTTGCTTTTTTCTTCTATTTTTAACAATGAACATATAGATATTACAAAATGTCACATGAATTTAACTTATATTGAGTAAGCCTTGCTATCAATTTATATTTCTGGTACCGTTTTTGGTTTGAGCCAAAATGAGGAATTTCCCTTCAGAAAACATCTCAGAGAATGTAGCCACTTTCTCAGGCGGCTTCCATGCAGGCTAAAAAAATTAAAAATCTTCCTCCTTTCCCAATAACATTGTCAAACAAGGATGATATAGGAGTTCTGTTACCAGAGTCTTAGATCCTAGACTATAAATTCCAGATGTATCCAGGATTCTGATTCCATTTCAATTCAGTTGTACTTTTTTCAGTGTCATATTTATCAGACTTCCTATATAGTCCTTGGTAAGTACTAAGGCATGCCAGATAAAAATGAGGAGGTCGTCCAGCATTGAAGTACAGATGGTCTTCAACTTACAACCATTCATTATTCATTTAGTAACTGTTCAAAGTTATTACATCATTGAAAAAAGTGATTTCTAGCCAGTTCTTACACTTAGAACTGTTGCAGCATCTTCACAGTCACATGATCATAATTTGAGTGCTTGGCAACCAGCATGTGTTTACAACAGTTGCAGTATCCTGGGATCATGTGATCGCCATTTGCAATCTTCTCAGTTGGCTTCCAACAAGCAAAGTCAATGGGGGGGGAATGACCGCATGATTCACTTAACAGGAATTATTCAATTATTATTAATTATTTGCAATTAACATGGCAAAAATGGTCATAAAATTGGGTGCCACTCAACAACTGCTTGCTTAGCAATGGAAATTCTGGTCTCAGTTGTGGTTGTAAGTCGAGGACTATCAGTAGTGGCATGAAGAAACAGGAAGTTTCAATGCTGAAAAGAGAATTCCAAGGCATTTTTCCCCCTTGTGTTAAAACACATTTTTTCCTCCTGAAATATAATGATCTTGGGTAAATACTCATCAAAAAAACTACTCTCTATTTTTTCCCAATCTGATATGTCTAATTTAAATGGGTAGATGGGAAATAAATTATTTCGCTGGAAGCAACTCCTTTGCATAATGATATCCAATAATTCCAATAATATACAACTGATAAGTGCTAAGGAACAGAGAGAATATCAGGAGCTGTTGCACGTCTCTTCTTCACTCTTCTTGTGATAATCTTCCACAACTTGCATTTACTCCTCTCTCGATTCCAGACCCATTTTTGGTTATATTGCCAGTGAATGCAGGTCAGGAATTTCACTGAGAAAGGAGCCTAAGATTTCGAGCAATGGAGCACAATTTCCCTGGTTAAAGAGGATGTTTGTTCATGTTTATTGTCTCAGGTTATTCCCAAATTAATGCTTGCTTGGATTCTAAAATTCAAGCCCTTCATTCATCTCACTGTATCTGTTGTGTGCATGGTAGCTGATCTGAAATGCAACAGAGATCTACATCAGCCGTACATTATCCAGGAGTTCTTTATCCTTCCAGGCACTCTAAAATTAACTCTTGAACTCTCATTCTAAGAAACTATATATATATTTCCCCCAACAATTCATGTGTGGTAAAAAAAATCACAGCAGTCTCTGAATAAGCGCTTGCAGTGTGACACGCTGTTAGCTCCAAACAAATGAATAAACAATGGCTGTACATACAGAATGCACTGCTTGTAAATTTCAAGCATGCTATCAGCTATCAACAGCTATCAACATGATAAACATGCTATCAGCAGAAATCAAAATTATATTGGCATACAACAAATTGTCAAGGCCATATATACTCGGGGGGGGCATTTATTTATTTAGTTATTCATTTGTTTGTTCATCCATCCAATTTATATGGCTGACCTTCTATCCAAGAAACTCTGGGTGGTGTACAAGATGAAAACAAAGAACTCCATTAACCACCCTTCAAAAAAAAAACCCAAGTAAAACTTATTGAAGCTCAGTAAAACGACTAATCATATACCCTCATGCCATAGCCCCCATACTCAACTCCAACACAGGAGGGAACAGCCAGTATTTCACAACTTTGTGAAAGGCCAATAGGATAGTGTCTGTCCTCTTTCAGGAGGGGTGCTGTTCCATAGGTCTGGTGCCATAACAGCAAAGGAATGCTTCTGGTGTCCCACCAGATGACAGTTTTTATGAATAGGACCTAGAGCATGCCCACTTTGCCAGATTTTGTGGGGCAGGCAGAAACTACCGGGGAGAAGCAGTCTTCTAAGTAACCTGGTCTCACGCCATGTATGGCTTTAAAGTTGACAACCAGCATCTTGAATTGCACCTGGAAACCTCATGGGAGCCAGTGCAGTTTAAGTAGTAGCAGTGTTGGTGCAGCCAAAACCACACATGTCACTGTATTCTGGACCAGCTGCATTCCCATGTACAGTGCATTGCAATATTCCACCTGGGTGGTGAATAGTGTCATATATGTTCTGCATATATATTTCAGGACTCACTGAAAGTTGAAGATATGTGACAATAGTTAATAAATAAAATTTGATTGGTTCTGGTTATTATAATACTGAGTCTATTTTTGTATAATGAAGCCATATTTTATCAAATTAAAATATATAATTTATTTCAGCAATGTTTAGCTTTTCCCTATCCAAATACATATATTTTTAGGATGAAATGTATTATATACGTTCCAGGTCAGCTTATTGAAGAAACAAATAAATAAATATAACAAAAAATAAAGCATTTTTACAAATAAGTAATACACAAAGCTGAAAATTCAATTTTCTGTTCAATTTTTTAAAATGATTTTAGTAAAATTATCAGGGTTGTACAATTATGGGTTTCAGAAGGTTTAAGTTACGTATCTTTCCACTATATAACTCCACATTGCAAACATCCAAAAATGTCCAACTACAAGTAGTCCTTGCTTAATGATTGTAAGTGGAACTGGAATTTCCATTATTAAGTGATAGGATCATAAAGTATGACATCATGGCAGTCCTTGTTGCTATTGTTAAGTGAGGATTATGGGTTGTTAAGCAATCACCAAATGTGGTTGCGACTTGCAAACTTCCTGCTGATGTTCGACAAGCAAAGTCAATGGGAAAGCTGGGAAGAAATTCCAAGTACCATGATACTCTTTTCCTTAGGCAGCTCACAAACAAGCCAGTGTGAAGGAATGCAGGCAGGTGAGGGAGTGGGTGCTGTAGTACAGAGTACAGTGTGAGTGCAGGCACTGGGGAATGGTGTGAGTGCACGCGGGGGATTAGTTGCTTTGGCATGGTGTGTGTGCAGGCACTATAACATGGTGAGAGTGCATCTGAGTTGAACAGTGGCTCTTCAGGAGAAAAGTGGAAGCGGGAGTGGTTTACAGAAGCAACGTGTGACCTTCCCTGCTGGCTTTCCAGTAGATTGTGTTCATGGAAGCCAACAGAGAAGGTCACAAATGGTGATTCTGTGACCATAGGATGCTGCAAGAGTTACAAGTGCAAGCCGATTGCCAAGCACCTGAATTTTAATCACATACCTGCGGGGACCCTGCAATGGCTGCATTTTGGGGACTTGTTGTAAGTCCCCCCTCTTTCAGTGCTGTTACAATTTTGAACAGTTACTGAATAAGTGGTTGCTAAATAAGGATTACCTGTAAAGAATAAGTGAGAAATTTAGTCATATCAAATATGCTGTTTCTTATACTTTCGTATCTAACAAAGAGAAGAAACACACTTCTCTAAATGGCATAAACCTTGAAGGAAGAAGAACCTAGGAATATATTCATTGTGTGATTAAAAATAATGAGGTATAATTAAGAGAAAATGCAGGCTGATTACCATGAAATTAGATGTATTGTGGTATGCAATATAGTATATATAGTTCTTACAGAACTGGAGGTGGCCAAATAGTGGTCTATTCCCCCTGCCCTCTAATTTCTGTAACAGGATAGTGGAGGTGTGTGACAGAAGAAATAAGAAGAGTATATGGTGCAAATATACTATACATTTGTATTTTTTTAAAAAATCATCAAAACAAGTCCAATTTGTATTATTGTATCTTGTTAGCATCTGGAACTGAAAAAATCTATTATTGCTAACTACTAACTATCCCCCATGCCTTAATTAATCTATTTTCTGAAAAGCTCTTGACATTTCCTGGGGGGGACCCATTGTCCATTTCACATCCCTCATTTCAGTTGCCTTTTTTGCCCACTATTTTGAACAGCAGTGTACTCCCACATAGTCTACCTTTTCTGTGGCCAATGTAATGGTAGTTACATTGAGAATAACACATTTAGAGAATAACATACATTTAGAGTAACACTCCTATTCTAAAGCAGGATTGGGATTTATATCAATATCTCTTGTAACTGGTATATGGGAGGAAATGGGGGTTTGGGTAGTCCATCTCTTTCTGGCTCAATGGGGGCAGACCAGTGAAATGGATTGTTGGAAGGCTAGCTTCAATAGACCATATCTAAGGAAATTAATGTGTGGTGTCTTGACTGGCAGCACTCATTTTGTCCCATCACTCAGAAGTTATTCTATGGAACATTTTGTTCACCATAAGCCAATAAGGTAAGACGGGGTCAAAGAGAATGATTAACCAAAGTTACCCACTGAGCTTCTATAGTTGAAGGTGGGCTTGAATCTGGGTTTCTCCAGTCCCAGTCCAGCACCTTAACCACTGCATCACACTAGTGTCGTGAGTAATAGGATGCTTAGAAGGGATAATCCTGGGAGTTAACCCAATCCTGGCAAGGAAGTATCATAGATTATTATGTAATTTCTCATAGACGTATACTCTATATTCCTGCACAAGAAGTGACTTCCTCCCTTCACCATGCTAACTCAAACAAGAACCAACAAAACCATGTATTGGAGCAATTCTTTCCTTATCTCTTAATAGGATACATAAAAATGAGATAATTTAAAAGTTGGAGAACAAACCCATAGATAACCTTGGCATAGCAAAAACTCATTATCTCTAATATTGAGTAACTTGAGTCACTTCCTCCCTTTTCAAAACTTAGTGAAACTATTGATTATTGAACCCTAATGCTGGCTGTTCTTTTTTAGATGGGTTGATCAATTTACTACCACTTACAAATTCTCTAACTATGAATCCATTTATCTGCCAAGACAGTAGATTTTATTCAAATCATCTTGTACTTGAAGTTGGATTGGTTGGACCATGAAGATTAATTAGATGAAGAAAAAGGTTTCCACTCTTGTAGGCCACTGTCTGAAATGTATATTGTCAGACCACAAGGGGCAAATTTGCTGACCTTTCCTGACTCAATTAACACTTGACTCTATACCCAGAGACAGACTGTAGCAAAAAATTTGGATGCATCTTCCAAGTAGTAGATTATAATACTTTTTCTTATTTATGAATTACACAAAAGCAGCTATTTACAGATAAGGTACAGTTTTGTCATGATTAGATTTAATCTCAGAGACGGGTGAAATACAGTGTATTTTGGCTTGTTTGTTGTTAGATTTTATAGACATTTAGTTATTGAAGCAATTCTTGTCTTGGTTTTTGCTTTCCAAAATGGACATTCTTGTGTTTTTTAGGAAAACAATACAATTAATTTGTAGCAGTCTCATTAAGAACGGCCCTGTGAAATCAAACATAAGTTTGAAACATAAGACACAGCAAAAGATAAAGATGAGTTGGATGCTGTATGCCCCCCCAAAGCTCCTTGGGGGGCACAGATATCTGATGCTACTGAGAATGCTCCAAGAAACTCTACAGCAGATGGAACTGTGTGGGCTTCTGGAATGTTAGATTCATATTTTAACATTTTGCAATTATCTTGATTGTGTTTTTTTATATACTGGTCCTGAGATGTGAAAAATGATTGACTGGGTTAATCATTGCTCTATGGAGACTCAAACTGGTCTTTTGCATTGCTCTGATCAGTTAATTACAAATAATATTTAGCAGAAATTAGCTACAGAGAAGAAATCTTATCCATGCTTGACTAGCCTTAATGACATAGTGGTTTTCTCTTCAGAGCATCATTTTAAGCAGGTAAATTACAAGCATTTCTATATCAGATGTTCAGATGGAAAATCTGTCTTACCATTTATAGAAAGCTCAGCCTTTTAGGAAAAGAGGGATTCCATTTACAATTCATTAATAAAATATATTTCAGACTGGAATTTATTAAGATGACCCACTTATTATAAAGGGCATTCATATAATGCTAATATTGCTAATGCTAATAAGAGAATTGTAAGTTGTAAAGGAAAATTAATAGTCAGTAGAGTATCCTTCACTTCCCATGGATCTGTCACCTAAGTCCTTCCCCATTAGATTTTGGGTATCTAACAATATCCATAAGGTTGGAATCAGAGGCTGTGAGTTCTAGTTCTGCTTCAGGCATGAAAACTGGTTGGGTGACTTTGGGCCAGTCACTCTCTTTCAGACACAGGATTGTTCCTGAGAGGAAAATAGGAGGAGAGAGGATATTAAGTACACTGAGTTATTTATAAAATAATAAAGGCGGGATTTAAAAAATCAAAAAAAGAATATTCCTATTTTGAATGACCAGTGTTCATATTAGATTGTTTCTGGAACATTATCACTAGAAATACACTGAACACTGTACTAATATGATACCAGTACCCTCTTTTTAGTTGATAGCAATGCAACAAATACACTGATTGCAATTCAGTTCTTGAGATAGCCTTGTGCAATTAAATAAATCTTACTTATTTAATTAGCTAATTTAGCTAGTTGTAATAAAATCACTTCTTTTATTTTTATTTTTATCTTTCATCTTTTTCTTTCTTTGTACTTTTATTCTTTCTATTTCTGCTGAGTTTAATTTGTATTTGTTTCTAAGATTGTTATTAAAATCTTCAATAAAATTATTTAAAAAATAATAAATCTAATCTTTAGGGAATTTAGTTTAGAAGAAATGCTTTGGAATAGCTGTGAATCTGAGCACAGCAACTTATTAAAACAGTCACTACTTTTTCTATGGTTGTGCAGCTATTTTGGAAGTGTTGAAACTGCATGATCTTGAAAAATAAGCATAATAAATAGTAAATCACCAACAGATGCTCCGAAGATATTTCTTCTGAACTGAGTTTAAAGCCTTGCATGGTTAAACTTTGTCATTTGATAAATAAATGTATTTCATTTTTAAAGTAAAAATATGACTTCTTCTTCCTGAATAAAACATAATACTATGAATCATCTAACTCAAAATTGTCTGGGCTGACTTGTCAACAACTCTTCATAAATATATCCTTTCCCAGCCCTACCTAGAGTTGCTGGTTATGCTGGGGCAAGTTGAAGTCAAGGTATGTGATTCAAAGATACAGGATTTCTGCCAAAAATCCATTGACTACTAATGTGAAATCAATCCATAGTAGTGATGACACTAAATCTTAAGTTGTAGGTCTATGTGGATGCTATACTACACTAATGAACAATATATCTTTTTAGTGAAAAGGGTGTGATATTTTCCTTATTCTAAGAGATCAAGGTATTCCCACATAGCAAAACTAATACTCATAAATTTTGGGAAATATTAATGGGTTCTTTATAACTTATTCCAGAAAGTAATCAGTCATAAGCATCAGTTGAAGACTTCCTAGCTAAAACATAATTTTATAATCAGTGAGCTGTTTAAGATTAGGGTCTGCAGTACTGACTTAAAATGTCATCATATTTTTCAGGAAACTCAAGGAACCTGCAGCATTGTTCATCTGGCACAAATATTGCACTCATTACAGCTTTTGTTTGAAAGAAGTTTGATTTAAATTCTGTTGCACCGTGAGACTTTCCTAAATTACCATTTTGAGTTCCAAGAAGCCTATGATTAATCACAACTGCTCTTACCACTCAGAATCATTCTGTTCTTTAGTCATCTCTACTCTTATAAGAGTAATTTTATCAAGATATATGGTTTAGTTCTTCAAGTGTAGATTTGCACAATACCATCTGCTAGTTTGTTATAAGATTAACTTATTATCCAAGCCAAGATACTGACTCATATTCTGAATAAGCAACCTTCTCTTATCTGCTTGTTTTGAGGTCTGTAGATTTAAGTTCTTGTAATCCCTGCCTAATACTGTTGGTTGCTTTGTTGGCTATGGATTAAAGGAACTAAAGTCAAATATATAAGAGAGTATTAGTTAATTAAAGAGTGGGAGGAATACTCTATCATAAGACCTTAATAGAAATCAGCTGTTTGAAGAAGTTGTATTAACTCACCTGTGTTGGTTCATATTATAAACATACACAAGCATTTATTAACAGTACACCTGCTGAATAGTAATTCTGGGAATTGCAGCTCAGCAGACTTGAGGGCATCACGTTGGAGGAAGGCTGCTATATAGAAGATGAATTTATTTCAGAAGGATGAACACATCACGTGAATCACTTTCTCCAACACATGTGAATACAAGTGTTTCCAATAGTCAAGCTGGACTCTATTGAGATCATAAACTTCTATTTTCTTTACGGCAGAATCTCTGCCAACAGCGTGATGCTCTATTTACAATGTTGGGCTACAAGTAGGAAGACTCTGATTCAAATTAACACTGAGCCACAGAAGCCAACTGGGTGACTCCGTATCAGTCACCAGATCCCAGCCTAATTAAGGTATAAAGTGGACAAAGCCCTACATATGCTGGCTTAAGTTCCTGAAACACTAATGACACAGAAGGCTAAGCAATAACGAGTAGGATAATAAGTATGAACAATTAGATGTTTAGAATTGGTATAAGTTGTTTCTGGGGACAGCAGTCGAGTCAGATGAGCTTTATAAATCAGGTCCATGTAATTATTTGTTTCTAATGTCTCTGACAAATGTCTGTGAATTAGCTAAACTCGAAGCAAACAGGAATGATCAGGCTGGAACAATGCAGCTCAGTTGATTTAAATAGGGCCCACCAGCACAGTGTGGAAGTTTCAATAGAGTAATACATCTTCTGAGTTTACTTCCAGCTTATGACTGTAAAACCAGGGAGAGGATGGAAGCTACCAAGCAAGGCTGTGCAGAGGCATGGGCTGAAATCTTCTGGCAGAGCCTGAGTTGTTTCAGATGGTATAACTTCATAAAGTACTATTTGTTCTATCAAATGCTTGATAGTGTTAATCTTCATGCATGCACAAACTGCACCTCTTTTCATTTTTACTCTTAATGTACGTAGACTCTGCCAACTTCTGGGAAGCACATTGGAGTTCCTAAAAAAATATAATGTTTCATAAGAGCCTGGTACTTCCCATAATTTGCCAGCCCTGCAGGATTCCTTCAGTGCCAATGTAGTAGCAATGGCAATGTACCTGCTGAGCGATGCAAGAAAAATATGCAGGAATTCTCCTATTACTGCCCCACATGCCAATCATCTCTGGCTTACTATGTAATCAGTTCAGATGCAGAAGCACAACTCTAGAGGATTTTGAAAAAGTTACTGAATGGACCATGAAATTCTGCATTATCCAGCTGGTCAGGAATAATATTTTCTGGCATCTGGTCATATTAGAGCAAGCAGTGGTCTGTCCAGGAAAAGTGTTCATCAAATTCAAGCAATATTGCCAGAAAAAAAAATGTTTTGGGAAATACATAACAGAGAGGGTAACATAACACTGCAGAAATATGCTTATAGCATGCATTGCTGCAACACAGTGGTGCTGAGGCAAAGTATGCAGCAAGTGTAAATCTGCATCAATAACCTCTCTGTGGATTCTTCTGCTGTTTTACGAATACTCTGGTTGCTATAAGGTAATGTGAGATTTTGAAAAGCGGTGTGTAAAAATCTACCCCTTTCACTCTTTTGTCATTCAGTTCTTGAAATTCCCAGTATGAAAATGCTTTTTCCAGTTTTCTCTTTTGTATATTTTCTGCTATAATAGCAGAATACGTTGTAATAGAAATGTTCCAGCCAACTCTGGAATTCCAGTTCATTGGAATTATTTAACAGCACATGCGTGCTGTTTAAGTCTTTGAGGTCTTAAATTTTATTATTGTTTTCTTCCTTTTTGTAACCTTTCTGCCATCACTATTTATGGTAGCTGTTCATAGCCGGAACAGAGCCCCCTAATTATAGAGATGAGGGGCAAACTGTGGGGGACATCATGCAGTGCCTTTGGAGCAATCGGTCTTTAAAAGGAGTGCTGAGTGGGCTGCAGTGTCCGGAGAGATCTTGGATTGGACAAGTGGATGCAACTTATCCAGTAGCCTTAGCTACTTTGGAAAAAGATTTGCAAGAGGCATGGAAATCTGTTGGAAGTGTTGGGGAGGAAAGCAAAAGTAAAGAATGTGAGGGAGGTGAGAGTAGGAAAAGAAAGATGGGAAAGAGAAAGAGACAACAGGAAGAGGAATTTGTGGAGTAATCGGGCAGAAATGTGCACAAATGTGGCAAAAGCTGAGAGATTTAGGAGAAAACATGGAGCAATGTGATGGGGCTCCTATTGGGATCTTGAAGGAGCAGGTGGAGCAGTTAGAAAGAAATCCTCAAGGAAGGCACGGATCAGAGGAGGAAAATGGAGGGAGGGTGAAGGAGACAGAGCAGCCTTTCTTGCTGCTCAGGCAGGAGCTGAAAAAAATTATCTGAAGCTTTAAAGGAAGTTTCAAACCCAGCTGAGGAGACTGAG
>JANHZU010003106.1:120472-139875 GCA_032468055.1 Acrochordus granulatus | reverse complement strand
AGGAAAGGGAGGGAAAACATCATGGAAAGATCTGCAGAGGGACAGCATTGCAAAGAGAAAAAACAGCTACATTTGTGTTTTAAATAGACAGCTGGAAATAAATTGATCCAGCTCTAACGTCATGACATTGGTCAAGTCTGGAAGTGCTTCTGAATTACTGCAAAGACCTTGGGCCAAAATTTATTTCACCAAGTTATACGGCCACCCAATAATTCACGCAGGTGAGACGCCAGATCACTTCTGGAAAAAGAAAAGAGCTGAAACTGGGAAAGGTGGACTCAGGTTTTAGAAATTGATATGCATTCTAGCTTCCTATCTGATTTCTAAAATTAAAGCAAAAGTAAAGCCAGATGGGGCAAGGAGCCTGGTGAATGTCAAATGAGGAGTATCAAATTAGCAAAAAGGAGCCTTTTACTAATGGCACCATCTTTCCAGCTTATTTATAGATCACTTGAGGAATACTGTTTTTTTTAAATATCAACAGAAAATACATGTCCTTTCACAGAATTGTTATTTAAGCTACCTGCAGAATGTATCCAGGATGTTCGTTAGCTGTGAGTCATCACAAAATACACAAAAACACACAATTTCTTTGCTACTCAGTCCTTCAATTGCGAGGTGACGTTTTAATTAGAATTTTCCCCTTCACGCATACTCTTTGTCATTCATTCATAGTGAATCCACACAAGGAAATGTGCTAGAAATAACTCTGTAGGAGCAAAACACATCAAAGGAGAGGGGAGGATGGAAAAATTCAAGGACAACTTACACTGCCGTTTCATTGTAATAATCTGAGTATGTTCCTTTGCCTAACAATGTGCTGGGATGAATAACTTAAAAAAAGCTCTGTGGTGTGGATATCACTGACTGAAAATAAAGGTTCACGCAGCCATATTGTATATACAGGACAATAATCAAGCTAATTTATAACATCCTCCGTCTTTAAGAGAGCATAATACATGGTACTACAGCTTAAAAGGCCTGTAACTATATTTTTCTTTAAAGACAAATGGCAAAGCTGAGCTCATTCTCAGGATTATTGAATATTCCATAGATTTCAGTGTAAAATATGCTTGATATGTAGTGAAGGGCTTTCAAACTTCTACCCCCTGCAATGCTGCTTTAAAGCAATACATCTGAAACACTTCACAGCATTGAGTGGGCTAGCCTGAAAAAGTATACAAAACTTCCCACCACCCTTCAGTGTCCTCTCTGCAATTTGGGTTCATTTCACCTTGGTGACTGCTTGGAGGTGCCGCCTTCCAGATCTTCCCAAGGCTTTGAAGAAAATTGGTTTAAGGACACAGAAAAACGAGGGGAAGGGAGAAAGGACCCAGTTCCTATATTTTACATTTCTCCATCCCATTTACCTTGTATCTTGTGGGTACAATGTATGACAAAGTAATTTCAGAATCAATTTAGCATACAAATCACATTTTGACCTTGTGTGTTACTTTTAATCCAATTAGTATTTGAACTTTCACAGTAAAAGCCATCTTTGTACTGAATAAGGCAGGGAGGGGGGGAAGGAGAAAAGGAACAGACTTGCTCTAAATCACATAATATGAAAGAGCTTCCTAATCAGTGACCCATGCTTTTTTATTGCATATTAAAGTCTTATCAGACATCTCCAAGAAAGTATCGGCAAATGCAGGTTGATGCTGCACCAACAATCAGAATTGTTGATGCAGTATCAGCTAAAAGTTTAATCTCAAGGAATGTGGGTTTATCTTTTGTGAAGTCATTTGAAAACTGCATCAATTATGGTCTGTCTTTAATAAAAGATTGAGCCCAATTACTATTCTGCACAAGTATCTTTTTTTTTCAGTTGTCAGGAGCAAGTGAGTGGATTGGATGACACACACAGCAAACAAGAATGAAACACCACATGTGTACCTATATAAACTTTAATAGAGTCCATTAATATAATCCTAAAATATTCTAGCAATATAATACATGGTGTGTTTACATTGAGAAATCTGGAGAGGACATAGCCTTGTGACTAAGGCACAACATTTGGCAATGAAAAGATGATTTCAGGACACTTATCACTGAAGAAAATATTTAAGTATCATTCATTGATGACCAGATTTTCCATTAGGAGATGAATTAATTGAAAACACAGTTTTTATCCATCTATCTATTTATCCGTCAAATTGATATGCTGCCCATATCACGATTAGCAACTCTGGGCAGCTTTTCATAGACATAATATGCATTATATCTGCCATCCAAATTGCAGAGGGTTGGGCTTTGAACTGTGTTTGGACATTTCAATACACACCCCTTTGAGGAAACAATACATCCTAGGGTTTGCTGCTAAGTTATGCAGAAGTTCAAGATCTTCTAATCTTTGCTAAGCAAGTTCCATGGCTCATATTTAGGAGGAAATCAGAGGACATTCTAAGGCAAAACCACTTGTTAGTTATCATTATATACAATCTAAATTTAAAGTTATTTCATAGTAAAAGGGGCAACAGCCTCGAAGAGATAAATAGATTTTATGCCAATATTTTAAGCCTGTTAGTGGCCCAGCTCTTGTTTCTATACCAGTCAGACTGGCCTCCATCTAGGCACCCTCTGGAAATACCTCAAGGTGTAGAGAATACAGCTCCCAAAAATAGTGGAACAGAATAACCCCTTTGGCTTCCAAGTTCTTCTTTCCCCTAAGCCCCCCACGTTAAATCATGTCTACTCCTTTGTCACAAAAGATGCTGTGTTTTTTAAAAGTCATTACTGGGCTCCATGAATTAAACTCCAAGTCCCGGGAAAATAAATTGCAGCAATGTGACGCAAGACAACACAGGCAACATGGTTGTATGAAGGAAGAGATATGGAACTGGAGTCGCTGCCAACTGCCAATCATACAAAAGAGAAAGCCCTGGACAGTTTCTTTGTCTGATTCAAACTGGGCCCTACCATTTTACTCAGAAAAAAAACGGGGTTGGGGAGAAAATACCTAAAGGAGCTTTTACATTATGTTTGACTTGATCAATAACCTCTTCTTTTTTTTTGAGCTGCAAAGTCAAAGGTATTGGTCCTGCCTTCATCTCCTGCGTAGCACAGATGGAGGAGAAGTTTGAATTTTAACTGAAGACTGTACTGATGTCCTGAATTTCTGTTTGGGGCCATCAGCAACATCGCTAAGGGTGACTGGGCAGGAGGTTAGAATGAGCACTGTAGGAGATGCCTTAGCTGCCTGATTCGGTATCTAGATACATTGTCTATCGTCTGGCTATCAAATGCATTCAGCTTGTATTATGTATGTAATTTTGTCATAAGAAATACAGAATCTGAAACTAAAGATAGGTGAATAATCTATACTGATGGGATTATATGCACCAGAGCAATGATAGCGAACTTATGACATGTGTATTGCAGGTGACATGCCATGACATTTTTGGTGATACATCAGACTTCCGACCCTCTGGAAGTCACATGAGAGAGGGAGGGCCCTGCTCTTTTGTGGCGTCTAGATCCTCTGAAAATCACATGAGCACGGGATGTGCTTTCCTGCTCTTTTTGAAGGCTGCAAAGCTACGCAATAGCACTCTCCAAAGTTTTCAGACCTCCTGCGACCCGAGTTGCCTTGGATAGGCATTAGAAAAAGATTTATAATGATGTATGTACTTATTTTTTAAATAATAAATTTACATAATTTAACATTACTTTTTGTTATGAATAGTTTCCCTTTTGTCCAGGGGCAGGGGGACACACCAGCAGAGTCCAGGTAGGCATTTTCTGAATTTTTGACAAGCTAAGCCCAAAAGCATCACCATCACTGCCCTACAGTAAAAGCTGTAAAAGTCCTTCCACTCTATATAAAGGATAAATTGTAGCCCTATTTATTCCCAGAGTTATCTACACCTTCCTATTACAAACTTATACTATGGGCATTATTTCCTCCTTCTAGCCATGTTTGCTAAGTACATTTCCCTCTATTCTTTCCTACATTTCCAACTCCTCGCTTCACCACTCTCTCAACATCTCTACCCCCCACCTTGTTTTCTATTATTTGCAATTATTAAATATTATCTGCACCATGGGGAGAAAAACATCAATTTTGCTTTGTTCTAGTTTCCCAAATCCAGCTGATTCATTTTGCATCGCTCAGAAGTAAACCCCATTATGATCAGTAAGTCAGTATATGCAGACTTCAACCAAAGAAACATCAGGCATGTTTTAAAAATAGTAACTCACTGGTTCTCCTGACACTTAAGCTAAGGTTTGTATAATGAAGCTCAATGTGCAAAAAGGCATCTCTTTTTAACTTGAAAGCCTATTTAACCCTCCCCAAAATGCAATGTTTTAAGAATGTACCAATGGTTTGGTATTTTTCTATTTTAGGAAAGTTTCCAGAGCTTCTGGTGTCCAAACAGAGTTACTATGGAAACATCATCTAAGATTTGCATCATTAAATATTACATTATGGTCCAATAGCTGTATTTCCTTTATTCAGATTAATATTTCCTTTAATCTGAATATTTCAGATTCATATTTCAGATTCAGATACTTTATTGGCCAACCATGGTAAGACACACACAAAAATTGACTCCAGTACAGAAGCTCTCAGTACACTTACAACGGTAAATAAAAGAACATAAACAAAGTTTTTATAAATACTGAGTTATTTATTTATGATTACTCATAAAATGAAGCCGCCTACTGTATCATATTAGCACAATTTATAGAAGTTATAGAACATGATTTAAATTTTCAATAAACCCATGGTTAAAAAACAAACTGTAAAATTGCACAACAGGCAAATTTCTTTCACTGGTTTTGCAAGCAGCTCTCTCTTTTTGTGAAATATCCACTCAACCATTTATTATAATAGATACAGTCATCTTTGGCTTTACAAAAGCTTCTCCCATGGGAGAATTTTGCATCATTTTAAGTGAAGTCATGTAATTCATGAAGTTCCAGGAATAATACTTAACAATGTAAAGTAGAAAGAGTCCTAAGGAAGTAAACCAAGCTCTTTAGAAGATTCTGTCACTTCATGTCATTCAAATCATGCTTGACTCCTGTCCCACCTTGCTCAGGTATTCTGTCCACAATAGGACCTTACTAGTCCAGCTAGATCTTTTGATGGTCTTCTTCTGAATTGACCACCAGGGTTTGAACTTACATAGCACTGAACAAATGATACTTATGACCGATCCTCAAAGTTCTGACCATTGCAGCATCCCATGGTCACATAGTTGTGATTTGCAACTTTCCCCGTCAGCTTCCCACAAGCAAAGTCAATGGGGAAGCTGGCAGGAAGTTGGAAGTTGCAGTTATGTGAAGTCCTTACTTAGCAATCCAGTGATTCGCTTAATAATAAAAGGAGACTACCAGAACTGTTGTAGCTAAGCAGTGTGGTCACATGACATCATGCTTTAAAACAGCATTGCTTAGCAATAGAAATTCTGGTCCAAATTACCATTGTTAAGCAAGCACTGCCTATATAATTCCAATATCATAGAAGCTGCATTGGTTGCCTGTTTGTTTCTGGTTGCAAGTCAAGGGGCTGGTGACCAACTTTAATATCTTAAAAAGTTTGGGTTGTGCTTAACTTTGAGACTGTCTGCTCCATATAGAATGAGCATGCCCAAGGTGTAGTTGTAGGAAATACTTGTTTAGAGTTCCTACCTAAAGTGAGATGTGATGATCAACTATTTATTTCATTTACAGACCAGCAAAGGGGTGAGTCACATCTGCAAGGACTGGGCTCCTCTGGAATGTTCTTCCACCTGATGCAAGAACTGCACACTCACTTCTTGTATTTAGAAACATAACTTCTTAAATATGCATCTCTTTAAGATGAGAATGCAAGATATATGTGAGTTGGGATGAGTCTGGATGCCCTGAAATTATGTTATGAATCTATAATTATGAATATTCACTTTAGATAATGGTATGAATTACTATTTGATAAATTTTTGAAATATTGTAATGTTGTATGTATTATTTAGTTAATACTTTTATATTTCATATACATGTCTTTGGGTAGCTAACAATTACAAAAATAAAAACAGGATTAAATAACAATTTTTTAAAAAACAACATCAATAACATAGAAAAGCTGCCTAGAATGCTTACAATATCTCACATTCAAATCAACCATGAGATGGGCTTACCCATATTACCAGGAGCCCAGGCCAGATGACAAAAACAGATTTTAATTCCTTGTGAAAGACCAGCAAATTTGGGCAAGCTTAATCTCAGGGGGATAATATCTCATAGGGGAAAATATTCTCTTCCTGTACTCCACCATATGGAAGTCTCTACCAGAGGGGATCTGAATCTGCTGAGTTTAACAAGACAAATAGATACCACTGTGGAGAAATGGTCCCATAACTAACCTGGCCCCAAGCAATTAAAGGCTTTAAAGTATGTTTTGCTCTGTATCCCTCAGAGCTACAGCACTGAAGCAGCCCAGAATAATTTGTGATAAAATTTTTTTACACAGCATTATATTGTTCTACTCCAGAGACTCAATCCTACAGCAAATATTGAACATGGAATCCATGTGCTACTGTAACATTTTGGTCAAAAGGAGAGAATGGGAGAGTGCAGCTAGAGGTAGGAAAGTAAATTAAATCTCCGGGCAATAATATCAAAAGTCATCAGATGAGGCTTGTAATTTTATCATTGTTCTTTGTGATAAATGTTCCTCAGGATACTAGTTTTATCTTCTCCTTAAAATACCTCTGTCCCAAAGGATAGGAGCCAGCTCTGATAGAAATCCCACCATCACCCTGCAATAATCTAAAGTCAACTATGAGTGATGCCATAATCAGAATTTCATAAAGTCTTCCATTTGGATTGACATAGTGCTATAGAACAAAGGAGGAGAACTGTGAAGTTCAAACTTATCTTTTTTGTGTGTAACGAGTCCTTTATTAATCTGACCAGCTCCTCATGTTTTTCTGAAAAGAGCTACCAGCAAAGTGTCCATGGCTACTTATGCAAGGAAGACAACGGAAAAAAGGAGTATGCAGTAGGAAGGTGCCTGAAAAATATGGGATCGATAGTGTGACAAAACAACCCCCATCCTAGCAGTGCCACTTTTAGATGAAGAAATAGCATGATCTGTGAGCTACAATCTCTTTGAAACTCTTAATCTTTTTTCCAGTTTCACTACCAATAAAAAACAAATGCATAAGATGTATTTGTAAAAAGCGCAATATGCCAAAGCCTCCTAGTAGCCAAATCTGAACATACCCGATAATGCACATTTTAAAAACAAGAAGGATGTGTGGGATTGAAATGACCCTTTGAGTTGCAGATCTGATCTGCAAAATCTGACCATGAGAGGGCAATCAAGTTAGAATTCTCTGTATTTCTAGGGTTTTTCCAGATCAGTGGACAACACTTTGGCTGGGAAATTCTGGAAATTGAAGTTGCCATGAATGGAGATAGGATTCAGTGGTCTTTATCTGTATCAGTATTAAATCATTTATTATTCTACCACCACGCAAAGGCAGCCTCTGGGCATATAGAATGTATTACATACCATCATCCATTACTTTGGAGGGCAGTGAGATGACTGCAGTGACTTGAAACAGAGGAAATAATAAAGCATAGGGGTTGGCTATGGGGACGACCAATTTCATGCCGCAAGTTTTCTGTTAAAGAGGGATAGACAGCACTTCAACTCAGCCATGGGGAAAGGCCCATATGAAGGGCAACAAGATACACACAGGAAGCTCTCAAGTGAAACATGAACAATGGCTTTGTTCCCCTGCAACAGCAACATCTAAGTTATGCAGAAAGCCATCTTGGCTAGTAACAATTGATAGCTCTGTCACCATGAATTTGTCTTGTCCTCTTTTACAACCATCTAAATTGGTGGTCATTACCACATTCAGGGTCAGCAAATACAATACAAAAATGACTTGCTTTTATTGGTTGTAAATCTCACCATATGTGGTTTCAAGAGCTGTACAGTCCAGGTGTAATGGAATCTTTGTATAAAGCCAGAATCTTTATATTAATCATTATATCACCTGAAGGAAGAAGAGCTAAATATTTAACTCAGATGCTTATCTATTGTTATCTGGGCAACGTCACTTCTCCAATGCATTTCTAGTATATATCTATTTTCCACCTTATCTCTTAATGCATTAGACAGGGAGAAATGATAAGAGAATTTCTATGTGTGTCTTTTCAACCAAACAAGCAGGTGTATATTCAGATGTGAAACAATGAAGCTTCATGTAACCAAATAGACCAGCAGCACAGTCAATTTTATAAAGGCATCAGAGTTGTGAAAATTGCCGTACCTCAGTATTGCATTGGTAGGCATTAGGCAATTATTTTGTATTAAACTCAGAGTAAGCATATAGGATAATGGTAATTTTGGTTGTGTAATTAGAGACAATCTAAGTTTTGAGCAGTAGAATTCTAGAAGGAACAATTTTCTTAACTGAAGCAGAAAAATCTTGCTTTATATTATTCAATTGAACAACATGCGTTTTAGTTATGTTAGCTAATAAAGAGTAAAAACAATGGTGAGATCAATTTCAGTTTCTTTTTCTAATAAAATCTGCAATTTGAATAATCAAGTACAATATTCCAACTTATATTCAGTACTGCTGTAATTGTTCTACACATTTTAAAGCAGTCCATCAGAGTTTCAAGTGGACAAGCTTCCAAGTAAATAGACAACAATCTGAAGCAAGGAGATCTAAATTTTAAAAATCTATTTAAGAAAAATAATAGAGAAAAGGTACTTTTTCTAAGCCCCAAATATAAATCTTTAATAACAGATTTACAAATGAGCAAAATTAAGGCTGCATTTTTAAAAATATAAACGGAACTGTCTTAATTCCATTTTTAAATTACTGTTTAAGACCCAATGATACTTGTATTCCCCAAGCAGTACTAAAAAGCAATACAGTATTAGAATAATTGTGCACTGTGCTATTAAGAATATGTACAAAACTGCTTTAAACAAAGCTTTAAAATTTGAGATTTTTTATTACTCTAACAGTGATATAAACAAGCCTAGTCTGGCCTTATTTTGTACCAGTGAGGTCAATAAATTGCTTCCCTAAGTTAATGAATAAGAAAGTAGAAGCTCTGAAGTTCAGCTAACTCAGCTGCCATAGCAGCCTCTAGTGGGAAATGCCTTCAAATTTCTTCTAGAAAGAATTAAACAGTAATAGGTACTTTAAATTCATAACAAAACCTGTTTCACAGAGTCCAAACAGAGATTGGAATATTAATATCTAACAACTTTGCTACCCTGTTAAGAAAGTCTGCCGAGGACATAAGCATCTTATCAGCACCAGCACTGACTTTTGTAATGATGGGCAAGTGTACCCAGGCATACGCAATTCAAAAGTTGGATCAAATTTATATTTACCAAAATGACATTTAATCTAAAATATTTAAAAGCATGGTTGAAAGCATGGTTCAACTGAGGAGGTGGTTTATATTGGGAATATAAGCCAGGATTAATATTCAGTAAAGAAAACACATCATATTTATGAAAGGTGAAAAGAGCAGGATAGATAAATTTTCAAATAACTCATGGCAGCATACATAGCGTTTCTCCAACTTGCCTCTCAATAGCACTTCTGTGAGTAGGTCAGGCTGAAACAGAGTGCTGGCCCCCAATCATCTAATGAGTTTCCACTGATAAGGGTGGATTAATGAGTGCAACTTTCTGATACTTAGCAACTAAAAAATGCTACCCAGTCTGCCTAGTTCAGAGGAGATAACTTTTTATATCCCAAACCAGGCAATATTTTTGAAAAACTATTAGGACTGGATGTGTGGTTGAACAACAGATCTGATGTAGGGTCAACAGCAGTCATACCTCAGAATAGCTAAATCTTTCTGGTCTTGTTTTGCTAAAACAAATGCATTGCAGCCTAATATGGACTGAAACACTTATATATAAGGCTGAAAAAAGTATTCAGGAATATATATGCATTTTGTTTTTTAATGCATACTTACACACAAATTAAAAAAATTGCTGCACACGACTGGAATGTGTGAATTTTCCAGTTCTACAGTTGTGTAGAATGGCCAATTCAATATATTTTCTTTCTTCAATAGTTTTTAGTCCATACACTTGATCTTGGAAATTACAGATGTTTGTATTTTTATACACAGGGCAGAAGGCACTGATTACCAGTTTTATCCTTATTTAGAATTTATTTATTAATTAGATTTCTTTGCTGCCAAAATCTGATAGGATAATATCCCCAAATATTGTTTGACAGGGTTCAAACTCTCTAACAGGGACTGAACTCATGGATCATTGCACATCAAATAACTATCCAGAAACTCCAGAGCTCCACAGTCTTAGAAGCACCTTCAGAATGGTATACACAATTCACCTTCCATTAAGCTCTCAGAGAAGAAATATGTTTTATACAACGTACATTCCATGTAAAGCTTTCAGTTTCAGCAACCAGCAGGACTCATTACCAAGAATTGAACTGGTATATCTTTGCACTTTAGAAGATTATACACAGAACATTAGCTGTAGGAGCTACAGTATATGGTCCTGGTGCTAGGCAGTTGCAGGAAGGCCGTCCAGATCTTAAGATTCCTAATAAGTTGCATCTTTTGTACATCTTCTCATCAATGTCTCACATCACCTGTCTTACAAGCACGTAAGGGAGAATGCTCCAGCTCTACAATTATTAATTAGCTTTATGAGTTTTTCTCCTGTGCTATTTGTTAAAACTCATTCAGTGTATTTTCAGTACTGTCGGTAACCATGTTGCCCAAACCATTTCCAGCGCACTGAACAGTAACATTGTCAGTGACAAAGAAATACAGCAAACTGTTTCTAACAGCAACCTTCATAGGGCAAGATCTTTCATGCAGAGATCTGCCAGGTCAGAGCCATGAGTAGGAGGTAGCAAAATCATGGAAATGAAACATATTTCAAGATGTCATGATATACGTATCTTCGTGTCGGTATCATTGTAGTTTGCTGTGAATGCCACTGGCCAGAGTTTTATACATTCATCTTACTGGGCATATCTCTCAGAAGGAATATATTACTGTCAACAAAGAAGCATGAATAGTGAAACACAAGAAAAGAACAGCTTTCAGTGCGGCAATCAATACTTGTATTAGATATTTATAGTAAAACATGAACATGATTCAATCACAACAGGATTTGTGTTTAAAATGTCACAAAGACTGAAGTCAGAATATACATATAATTATATGGTATAAAATATGCACAATTTCCAGTACCTATTGGTACTGAGGATTGTTTGATATTTAAGAAAAAAACAAGACTGCAACTAGGTTACCATATGCGTGAGTTTTCTAAGATATATCTTATTTTTCAGGTGTTAAATCTCCATCCAGTGGGGAATTTAAAAAAAATCTCAACATTTCAAAGACACCCTGGTAAGAGCGTTGATGCCTCATGGGCTGCATTAGTGGTAGGAGAAGGGCTGAATAAGAAGACAGCACTTTTATTATTGTATCAAATTGTTGTATGTATTAAAACCTTGCCTTCTTTTATTGTGAAGTATTGATGATTAAGTTAGGGATTTCAGTTTCCCTCACAATATCTTATTCTTGCACTATCCCTAAACAGAAATCCCAGCAAAAACACAAAATAATATTCAGTTCCTCATATCTGGCATAGAAGAGTGGTTTGTTAAAGAAAAAGAAAAAAAATGGCTTCTATGAAATACGTGCCGATATCTTTCAGAATCCCACAGTGGGATTCATTATGTAAAAGGTGACACAGACACTGCCAAGCGTAGGGAAAACAGTTGCATCCAGCTTTCTTTCTTTTCTCTTTTACTGCATCATTTGTTTCTTTTAACTTAAAAATAAACTGGTAGTCTTTTGTTGGCATTTATGCAGAAGTATATTTTGGTTTAGGAACAGGAACCCCCAGTGGCAAATATTGCTTTAGCTCATTTGTTAATATCTTGTTTATTGGGTCTGTCCCTTTATAACCTGACAGTCATAATGCATGCTGTGGGAAGGGTGGAAGAAGAGCAATATGTACCACATTTCAGAACACAAATACTCTTTGTAACTGTGTGAATGAGAAAATATATAGTTGCATAGTTTCTATGCAACTATATATTCGAGCAAATATATGCTTTATATTAATATTCAAAGTAATTTTACTGCTGTTCCAGGGATCCTAATTTGGGGGAAGTGCATGCAAAGAGAAGGAGGCTTTCCTCTGTGGATGCCTGCACGGTGCTGGTAGTGGGCACTATCCGTTGGATTGGTTCTGTTCCTGCCTAATGGATTAAATAGTGAATCTGTGGTGCTCTAGAAATTGCTGTTCTGTAATTACAGTTCCCAGCATTCCTTTCCAGTAGCCATGGAAAATTATAATTCCACTATAAGGAATTATAATTCACTGGTATCTGGAAGTCACAGATTTCCCTACCCTAATGGTGAAAATGTTATAAAATTTCAGATCACTCCAGTGTTCTGTAAGCTGACTAGAATCACCATGAGTGAGTTGGCGGCCATATACATTATCTTAATAAATAAAATAAAAATATTATACTGTAAATATCTTTCTGTTAGGCCCCTCAAGAAACAAGAAAGACATGTAGACTCAGAAGTGAGTTTCTTTTATTGTTCCTCATCTATAGCCAGAATCTTGTCAAACCTAAGCAAATGATAGGTATACTTTGGGACCTACTATGGAAGAGCTGTTTTTATCTTCTTCCTCCTGACCAAGCACTCCAAACTTTGTTGCCTCTTTGGTCTCTGGAATGCAACCCCTTCCTCTGGGAATCCAGACTCCATTCCATCACACTTTCAGTTGTTAGCAGAATGAATACACAGAGAGAGACACACGCACACACAGAGACAAACCTATCTGCATGGAAATGTATATACAATTCAGTGTAGTGATTAAGGCACAGGCTAGAATCCAGGAGACTGAGTTCTAGACCTGCCTTGGGCACAAAGCCAGCTGGGTGACCTTGGGCTAGTCATTTTCTCTCAGCCCTAGGAAGGAGGAAAAGGCAAACCACTTCTAAAAACCTTGCCAAGAAAACAGCAGAGACTTGGTTTGCCACTGCTTGTTCCTAGGGCTGAGAGTGACTGACCCCCGTCATCAGGCTGGCTTCATGTGAAAAGTGGTATAACCCGTGGCCTTGTAGTCTTTAGCCTGGTACCTTAACCACTACATTTCAATTTCCATCTCCCACACCCCCCCCCAAGTAATCTGTATATTTTGTTCCACTGTGAGATGAATCATCTGGTAGCAAGATCTTCAGGGAAGGAACTGCCTCCGTATCTGGCAGTGTAAATTAACATCTGAAATTGATTAAGCTGTTGAAACTGATATAAAACTAATTGTTTTATATCAAATATCAGACCATTATATCTGCTATCAAGATTGCAGACTTCAACAGAACATGTATATGCACAATCAAAAGTTTATAAGCCAAGGATTTTTGCTAGTATTAATTTTATATAATACATTGCTTTCATAACTTTATATCTTTTCTTATTGTTTTTTTAGTTCAAAGACTGATTCTAATAAATTCTTTGCTATGTGTTTCAAGAGTAATTGAAAAAGCATTTGTCCCAAGCATTGACTCATACACTCAAAAATAGCTCTGAGTAGGACGATTCAGCACCTACAGCACTTTAGCATACTTTGATCCATCACTAGTTGTTCTTTGAAACATCAGCATAATGGAGGAATATTTTCGAATAATTTTTATATCATTCTACTTCACAGCATCTTAAAAGACTATGAATTTTGATATTATAGTATGATGTATTCTCAAAAATATTTCAGATTATCCCCACTTGATTCTTCTTGACAGATGTGTTTAAACAAACTGAAGCTCTTTATATGATTTGCCATGATGTTCAAACTGAGAAGTCAGTTCTTCCAGCATATCGGCAATGTTAATGGAAAAACAAAGCATAACTTGTAGCTGTGACTTAAGAGTAGAACAAGTAGTATTGCCATGGTTTGAGTGTTTGTGTTGGCAGGTGACATCAAATAGGAAATCATGTGATGTATAAGTCTGGAGGCTGGTAAATGTTGTCAACTGGACTTTAATTTTTGATGTTAAAGTTAAACTTTCAATTTCATCGCAGTTTTTATTAAAGAGCCTTAATTAAAGTCCAGTTAACAAGATTCACCAGCCTCCAGATTTCTTTTGTTACCTGGATGATTGAGGTTTCGTTCTGCATTGTTTCCAGCATTTTGCAGTTGTTTGCTACAGGAGGATGGTGAGTCTGCCTGCTCCTTTAAGACTACATGGGCCTGTAACTATTTTACCTTGCCCCGTCCTCTTTGCCATGAAGGCTCCTGGATTGGAGCTGACTGCAAGGAAGAGCAATGGGGGATGCTGTTAAGTCTGTTTTACATCTATGGACTCCTTTCTTTCTCCTATTTTAATTGGTTTTGATAAAGACTTTGCAATGAAGTTGAAAGCTTTGCCTTAACATCAAAAATTAAAGTCCAGTTGACAAGATTTACAAGCTTCCAGATTTATTACCTGGATGACTGAGGATTCTTTCTACATGTGATGCATAGCAATTTGCTGCTTATTAATATAAATCAGGATTCTGGAAATGACTTTGTGTATGTGCTTAGACATATATATACTAGTGAACTACTAGAATATATTTGCATTAAATATTTTATAAAAATAACGTAAATGAAGTCAACTGCCTAATCCTTCAACCACATTCATCCATACTTAACTCTCAATTACATGAGGGAGAGTATTTTAATAAATTAAGAAGCATCCAAGACTTAATATATAAAGAAAACCAACAATGATAAACTCGGTTTTCTACTGGCAGGTACTGTTGTTCTCATTCTGACAGGCTTGTCAAATCAAAAGTTCTCTAGAATATCTTAGGATATATTTATCTCAGAGCATCTGGCACCACAAGTTCTTAAAGACCACATTAAATCCTGATTTTTAGAAAAAAATATTGGTAAGCATCGCTCTGTAGAATTCTTGTTTGGGGCTCTTTGCCCATTAGGTCTTGAAAATACCAGAAGTAATCTTAAACATCATATCTGGGGCAGTGATTTTTCAAATCCACCCTTGCCTAGTTCCTAGCCTTGCAGCATGTCGAATTTTTGTAAATGAGTTAGCCTCTTAACTTTTCTATTTGCAATTCTGAAATTCTACCAACTTTGCCCAAGCTGGATTGCCTTTCATTCTCTTGTTGGGTTGCTTCAATAATATTTCTCTGTATCGATAATGTGTGTTTATGGAGACTGCTCAGTAGAGTCTTTGGGCAACATTCTTTCATTCTCATTTCTACAGAGAATTTCTGTGAAGGAATATGTGCTTGCAGCAACAGAGAGGGAGGATATGCCAACTCAAGAGCTTTCTCAGAAACAGACCTGAAAGAGACTGAGCAGCTTTGAGCTGGATGGGAGGAGGGGGGAAGGAGTTCAGGTTAACCACTCTCTAGAATCTCTCAGGATGTATCTAGTAGCTTAGAAAGTTATAACTTTAGTTTGGCAAGATTCTGTTAGGTGTAAAAACTAAAGGATTCAATTTGATTGATCTCACTGTCTCATCTCTTGACCTGGGCCTGACAGCTTCAGATGACTTTTATTTGTCCTCATGAGAAGAAATTATTTGGCAGAGAGTGCGACTTCTGATTAAATATTGTTTTGGGAGATCATTCTAGCTTGCCCAGTTCTGCACCACTATATGGTTTATCCATTTTTCCTTGGGTATGAAAATGTGTACTATTTTTTCTTAGCCTTTCCCCCACTTTTTGTCTGTTTATTTTGGTGGCCTTATGGTCATACTAAAGGCTTGTTTGACTAACTGTAATATCCATTGAGGTAAATCTTAATGAAACAAAAGATGCCAAAGATTAAAGTAGAATGTTACATAAATTAACAGATCCTTTTTATTTGGGATTCTGCCATTTCCTGATTTTAATCCATTATTATCTCTCAGTATGGTCTTTTAAAAATAGAACTATCTTTATGAGTTTAAGCAAGATAATGAAGAATAACACATATAAATTGCTTTATTATTTATAAATATGCAATTTAACAGCAACAATGCAGTCACCAGCAATCTCATATGGTGGTTAATTAAAACCTTCAGGAATCACTGTAGTTTAAAGAAAACAGTAAGACTAAAAAACTACTACTTTAAAAAAGTCAATTTACATTGAACACATTTTTGTTGGTGCACCGGAGTACTGGTGTTGCGTAGGGGTTTCTCCTTATTGAGCCAATCGTTAAAAGGAAAAGAAAAAAGCATTCCTTAAAAAGAAAGTGTTGAATATTTTCTATTAAGTTAGTTTGCCCTCCAGCTGTTACTGCATCTGAACAGAACTGCAGATGTTGTTTTCAATTCCCACTGGGCTTAAAGACATAGTTTGATGCTCAAATATGGCTAGAAGATGTTGGAACTAAATTAATCTCATGAGCTTCAAATGTTAGGCCAGAAGTTGTGGTATATCCCTCATCCCAGGTTTATTTACATATTTCAACATGGACAGGAGAGAAGGCATTTTGTTAACATACTAAGTAGAAATTACTTGTTTTATAACCTGCTCATTTACTTTCTATGTGGTTGTTATAGCTGAATCCTCATTTAAAATGAAACAAATTTCAAACAAAGCACCAGTTGCTAAAATAGAAAGAGCAAATGTTTACCAACTAACCTCTATAGAAGCCTTTCCAAATATGGTATGGAAAAAGAAATATCCATTATTAAAGAATACAGTATTTTGTTATTAAAAACTGCACCACTACACTACAAGGAATAGAAATTCCTTGTTGTGATATTTGACTCAAGATGGAAACAAACTTTATTTTCTGGGTTTTGTGTCCTAGGAGGCTTATATAAACACCCAAGAGCAGCAGATGATAGAGTAGCATTAAATAGAGGTGGCTTCAACATTTTGGGTTGGTTCAGGAATGCCAGATCAGGAATAATTTGGTTTGCCAAAAGAAAGAAGGAGAGAGGGAGGGGGAGAGAGAGAGTTTGTGCGTTGGATATTCAGCAAGGAATACAACTACTCATCACTATTGTGATTTTTAAAAATACATTCCCGTGTTAAATGTTTCTTATTCTCAGTTAAATGTTCTGTATTCCCAAAGCAGCAAAAGCAAATTCTGTTTTATTTTGTAGTCATAGTGGAACTATGATTTGAATTTAACATAAGAAACTGCACTTTAATCAGCTACCTTTTTTTTAAAAAGGCAGGATTGCCAAACCAGATTTTTTTTCTGTTTATTTGGTCTAATACATCATTATTGTTGAGGCAGTTAAAACAAGCAGTGGAAGGGTGGGGAAAAGAGAACTCATGTACACAACTGAATAATAGCATCTGGAGTACTGATTAGTATACTGACAAGACTATAGTTACTCTGATGAAGTAACTATAGTCTTAGCTATAAAGGTATAAAGGTGCTGTCTTAAGTAGTCTTAAATTTTATGAAGAGATGACTTTTACTCATCAATAACTAGGATGTAAAATAGTCTGAGAAATAAACGTTGATAATTTAGACTGTATTCAGAAAGCAACTGGCAAACATTGTAGATACAGCATAGGACCACTGTATCTACCACTGTTTAGTAAGGTCATTGCAATATTTGCATAAATGCAACTTCTGGACACTTTTTAAAGATAGCTCCATATAGACAAAATTGCATTGTTCCTGATCATTTTGAATAATAGCTGGCAGCACTAAAAATATCAGGCATGCCGGCAGCTCTAGGTTATCAGGCATGCCAGATCAATATACTTGTCATTTTCAGAAATGCTGCTGTGCTACAAAATAATTGCTACTTGGAAGTTCCTTCTTTAGGTTGACAGCAACATTTAATTTGTAAACTCTGCTTCTAGTGCAATAAGGAAGATTAGGTCATTGCACATCAACTCACCCAGAAGTTGCTAAATTATTTTAATACATTCCACTGAAATGTTCAAGATCACAGCATTAAAAAAGACAATTGAAGTCAACCTGCTTATGAGTATAATGAAGAGCAAGGGTAACTGCTAAGGAAAGAATATAGGAAATACCCTGCACATAGTTTATTTACTTTATCAGTTTTATCCTACCTTTCTTAAAGCTAAAGAAGATGTAGTTAACATTCCATCTTCCTTTTTTCTCATTGTATCAAACCTGTGAAGAAGGCTAGGCTGAAAGAGAGTAACTGCCCCAAAGCCACCTGGTTCTCATTAGCAAAAATCCTTGGCAATAAGAACACCAGCAGTAACTATTTATTCTATTAAAAACACTGATTTACATAGGATTGGCCTTTAGGACCCATTACAGTTCTCTGGACCCTCAGAAGTGAAATGGCTGTTTTCTGAATCAGGATCCAAATTTAATTATATAGTCTATGCGCAAAATGAATATATACTGTTATATATCTCAACTGCAAATTGTGATCTTTATGGAAATAGGTAAATGTTGATCCTGATCCTTGGAACTCAGCCACAGAAAACTATGTATGGTTAAAATAATTAAGGATTAGGTTTACTTTTATTTGCAGTCATGATCAATGTTCAGCAAATTAAAACATAAAGGTACAAACAAAGAGAAGAGGGAAAATATAGTATACAATCAGAACAAAACCATATCAAACAGCCATTATTTTTAAATAACATGGACATAAAGTATACCAAAAATAACTCTTTGTTTTAAATCAGAGGTATGTAAGTCCTCTGGATTTCTCCACATAGGGAAAGATGGATGGATGCTAGACCATCTGTTACAATTGCTTCAGATACACAGGAACAACATTTCTAGAATTAATTTACATAAAGTATAAATGTGTGATATGGGAGAGAGGAAAAAAGGGCAGTGATCAGCTCCAATGAGAAAACAACTTCATCAGACTTTGGTTCTATCTGCATTTTCTACTTGGCTAACTGCCAGTGTAGGCTACCTGCTTCATGAATTTAGGAAAGGACAATGTTCCCTTCCCTCTCCAGACCACTGGAAAGGCACACTCCTCCTACATTTTCCAGCTTTGATTCAAAACTATTTTCTTACGTGAGCCATATTTAGAGCAGAAGTTCCCAACACTTCTCAGTTCACCTAGTGATTCCAGAACCATGGTTACATAATAAAAATATTGGTGATGCATTCACTGTGATGCCCTACTGTGACAGATTTTGGTGAGCACAGGACTGCCTTTATAGTGTCAGCAGAGTCAATTAAGTTTATGCATCATATAATTTTACCATATCAACTTTAATGAATTTTAATTTTTGGAACAAGTTTTAAGTGTTGGTCAAGAGCAGAATATATTATGCACCATTTTTGCCCCTTTATTCTGTCAAATCGTCTGTGAATGTCCTGTTTTTATCATTATTACAGTGATAACAGGCCTTCTAATTGACTTGGAAATATCAAGATAGCTAATGACAACTAAAATATAACACTATCTACAGTATCAACTTTTATAAAAATAGTCCATAGGTGT
>JANHZU010003106.1:74745-85917 GCA_032468055.1 Acrochordus granulatus | reverse complement strand
TTCCAAGAAGTTAGATGCCTGCAGAATGAAAAAGTTGGAAATACTGATTGTCTTCAACCCTTAATATAAAAATATCAAGATTTATTTTTTATTTGTTTTGTAATCTTTAAGAACTTAACATCAATAGCAAAATATTTTAAGGGCTCAAGAAACACTCACATTTTAGACTATGAACTTATTAAAGAATAAATGTACGTTTGTGGAAAACAAAAATTGATCCTGAGATTGGATTCAGATTAAGACAAACAGCTTATACAACCAAGTGTAATGTAGCTCCTTAGCTGCTGGATCAGGTGGAACAAGCAGATTGGGAAGAATTGGGCTTTAAAGGTCAACACCAGCATCTTAAAATGGACCCAGAAAAGAAATGATAATCAATGCAGCTCATGCAGCAGAGGTGTAATGTACGCTCTACCACAAACTCACATATCAGAAACAGCTTGCACTGTTGCATTTTTCATCAGCTGAAGTTTCTGGATACACTTCAGGAGCAGCCCCATGTAGTAATAATCTAATTAGGAGTTGACCAGGGCCTCAATGACTCTGAACTTACCCACAGGTCTCAGGTAGATGATGAATAGAAGACAGAGCACTGACCCCTGTGCCACCCACATAGGAGAGGGTGAAGTCAAGATCTCTCCTTCCCATTCACCATCAACTGGAATTGACCTTGTAGAAAGGAGATGAATGTTGTGCCCCCCCCATTCTCTGAGTTGATCCAGAAGGATATCACAGTTGATGATATCAAAAGCCACTGAGGTCAAATAAGGCAAAGATGAATGCACCATTATCATTTTGCCTGCACCAGAAATCATCTAAAATCTTAACTAATGTTGTTTCTGTTCTAAACTCAAATCTGAAATCTAACTAAAAAGAATCCAGGTAATCTACTTCATCCAGGTACTCTGAAGCTGTTATGCAATCACCTTTTTGATTATCTTTCCCAAAAAGGTAAGGGTGGATTATGAAAGTTGTCAGTATCAAAAGTTTCAGTAATGGCTTATTAAGGAGGGAAGTGAAACAAGGCCTCCTTAAGAGGTAGGGGAACAATCCCCTTCTTCAGAGAAGAATTAACTATCACTAAGGCCCACTTACACAATATCCTACAGACTATTTTCACAAACAAGGAGGACAATGGATCTAAAAAAACAGGTGGTTAGCTCACAGTCCTAAGAGCTCTATCCACTTCCTAGGTCCAACAGGATCAAACTGTAACCAAATAACCAGACAATACTCCACTGGGCAATTCTTTGGACCTGCCACAAGGTCAGTGTCTAACTGCTTTGTTGCAGGTTCAGAGTGAATCCAAGCAACTTAGTCTAACAGATACTGAGCAAATTCCTCCAGATGTCCCTGCAAAACAAGAGGGCTTGTGTCACCCAAAACAGGGTTGTGGAGTGGCAATCAGCAGATGCAAAACGGGCAAAGTCCTGCCATTTCACCACTCTTACTGCCATAAGGTAGGCCTTAATATCTTCTGTAACCCATATTAATCCAGTGTAAAACACTAGTCCAGTCTTCTCCAGGAGCAGTCTGCTTTTCATCTCTTACCTTACTTCCCTATGCCCATCACCATCCTAATACTATGGCCTGTGCCCTTCCTCCCCAAAGGCCCTATCATCAATTCCCAAGGTCTGGGACTCCCATAGCAATCAGTTATATCCAATTCAGGGAAGAGAAGCCAACCACTCTAAGCCACTTCATCTCCACTGACTCTCATGTCAAAAGGTTACCCTTCCCACTCACTTTACACACACACTAATACCTACAGGGACTCTCCCCAATCACTTTCACCCACTGATTAGGGATTCCTTTCTCATTTACCAACCCAATCAGCCTCCTTCTCTGGCTTTCACCCCAAGGGAGGAACCATATTTTGGTACTTCATGATGTTAATGCTTTTAAAGATAAATCAATGCTTTTCACAAATATTTTTGGCTATCTATGGCAGTATTAAGACTCCCAAAGGGGCAATCAAAAATTATACCAGTCATATTTCAAAAAATGATAGAATAGGTATGGGGTCAAAGTAAATTTCATAAATCCCATTCTTGATTAATTTCTTCTATTTTCAGCCCTTCTAATATTTCTTTTAAATCAAAACTTATAACTTTGGTTCACTGCATTGTAATGGAATATTTGTCCTTATTCTTAAAATGATTATTTTTTGCTGCATACTAAGCCAACCATGGATAACACAAAAGTTTTTGTTTTCATGGTTATCCCAGCTGGTGTCAGCTCCTATCTAAGGTCATACTGAGTCTATCAAATGGAACATCTCTCACAGTAATAAGCTTGAGCTTCATTCAGAAAATATCGTCACAGAAAGGCTATCATAAAAAGATGATAAAAAGAGTATTTTCTTTAGTATTTACATTCCTTGGCTGGTTAAACCTTGTCTCAAAGTTAGAAGGCTCATATTTGTTATGGGACATTCTGCTATCTCTGATGTATCCTCCCAGGATGCCTGATTGTGTGCTTTTATTTATTCTATTCTTGGCCTTAATGACAAATTGAATACCAAAAAATTGCCTGACCTTGATGGCATCTACTCAAGAGTAATTAAGGACCTTAATGAGGAGACTGTGGACTTCTCAACTAAAATATGCAACCTACCTCTATATTCAGCCTCTGTTTCTTGAGAACTGGAAGGTGACCAACATAACTCCATTTTTTAAGAATGGCTTATAGGGAGATCCAATAAATTATAGGTTTGTCATCTTAACCTGTTCTTTTAGTGGAAACTGCTGTTAAAGATAAAATTAGCAAGTGCTGATGACACAGGCCTTGCTCAAGGATACTCAACATAACTAAGGAAAGATTCTGTCTACTTAAATTTTTTTAGGATGTTAATAAGCATGTGAATAAGGGTGAGCCAGCAGATATAATTACTTAGATTTTCAAAAAGCCTTTGATAAAGTCCCTCACCAAAGACTTCTCGCTAAGCTTAACATCCATGGAATACAAAAGATCTTTTGGATAAGCAACTGGATAAAGAATAGGAAACAATGAGTAGGAATAGACATTTCTCACAATGTGATATAACTAACTAATGGTGTTTGTCAGTGTTTTTTCCTAAGGCTAGTGCTTTTTAACACATTATAAATAATCTGGGAATAGGTGTAATTAGTGGAAGAGCAAAGCTTGCTGATCACATTAAAATGTTAAAAGTGGTAAAAACACTAATAGCTTGCAAAATTATCTGCACCTTAAGAGACTGGGGACTGGATATCAAATGGAGGATATCATTGAACATGAGCAAAGAGTCTTGATGCCCAGAATCGCTTTATTAGGGACATGGGTGGCATGCAAATAAAATAAATAAATGTAAAGTAATGCATACTGCTGTCAAAAATGGGATCAGAGGTAGCAATACTTGATGAGGAAAGGAGATATTGAAATAATGATAAACATTTCAATGAAAGGGTTAACACACATTACTTGTAAAAAAAGGCCATCATCATTTAGGGATAATAAGAAACAATGCTGAAAAGGTAGATGCCAATATTATAACGCTCTTATATAAATCAATGGTGCAAACACATCTGAAATTCTGTATGCAGCTCTGACTTCTGCACCTCAAAAATGATATAGTAGAGCTAAAGAAGGTTCAGATAAAGGAAACTAAGAAGATCAAGAAGTGGAACAGCTTTCCTATGAGGAAGGACTGTAACATATGGTGGTTTTAGTCTACAAAAGAGACAAATGATTGAGGTGTTTAAAATTATATATGGTATGGATAAAGGAGAACAAGGTGAACAAGGAGAAGCTATTTTCCACTTCCTAAAATACTAAGAACAGATGTTATCTAATGAAATTGAATCCTGGATGAATCAGGACAGATACAAAGGAAATACAAAAAACATAATTAAATTTAGGAATTTGCAGCCATAAATATGGTGTTGGCTACCAGATTGGCTCACTTCAAAAAACAGCTGGACCAGTTCATGGAAGTCACGGGTATCAATCGTTACTAGCCTCGGCAGCAATATAACTATCTCTGGAAGTCAACTATTGAGAGACTAGTGAGCTTCCTTGTGCAACTGGTTGGCCACTGTGAGAGATGGCTGGGCCAAGGGTCTGATCCACTGCTAATCCTTATATCCTCATGAAAAAAAGAAAATTATCGATAAACAAGCAGTTCACTAGTTATAACAAAAATCAATGTGGGACAGAAAGCCTGAGAACCATCATATGACAGAGATTAATAGAAAAATATCCCCCCTAAAATCTTTCAAAAACAGAAAGGCAGATCTTCACAGAAGATGGGAAGCTACTGCTCCCTGTAATTAAAAAAAATGCTGAATTGTGTTTTGTATGTGTATATTTTTTACATTTACCTGATTTTTCTAAAATTTCCACTGTATTATTTATTCAAGTATAAAATGCTCAAATAAAGGGGACTCTAAGTTATATGGTCATAAAGCATGACATCATGTGGGCCACTTAGGGAGAGCAATTTTGGCTGCTGTCATTAACAAAGGGCTGCATGGTCATTAAGCAAGGACTTCTTGCTGGCTTCCCCTTTGACTTTGTTTGCAGGAAGCCAGTAGGGAATGCTAAAAATTACATGACTGCAGCTTATGCAATGTTATAATTGTGAGACTAGCATTGAGTGTCTGGATCATAATCATATGACTGTAAAGATGCTGCAATGCCTAGAATCCTAGGACTGGTCATAAGCACCATTTGTTCATGCCATCGTAAATTTGAATGGTTGCTGAACAAGTGGTCATTAAACAAGGACCACCTATATATATCTATTTATATTAGAATGAAGAAAAGTTCAAGACTCTTACCCCACAATATATTTTTGTCAATCAATAAGAGTCCCAAGTAATATTTCCCATAAATGTAGACTGCTTTTGGACTTTGTGTAATTCTGCCATTTCTTCATGTTTCCTTTTTTGTTTTCCTTCTCTTAACAAGGATAGCCATGAAGGTGCTGCTTAAGAGAAGCTGTTAAGTTTTCTCAGAGCATTGTCACTTTATATTCATTCTATTATTTACTGACACTCATACTTCCTGTTTTTTGGCTGATGGGCAAAGGATTTATCCAAATAAGGACTGTCTTCTATGAAGCATAGCCCTGGCTTTTTTAGGAAGCATGCTGTTCTAGAAGCTCTGACAAGTGCTTCTAGAATTAAAATAAATAACATTATATTTAAGAAAAGTTGATTATTGGAAAACATACAAAAATGTTTATTTTCATAATTTAAAAAAATGTTTTGATTTCACCTAACCTGTTTCAGGTGGTTTTTGAGTGTTTTTAACTCCATTTCTAGGCTTCTCTGCATTAGTTCAAGCTTTTGTTTTTCTTCAATCTGTGTACAATATCGCTCCTCTTTCTTCCTTAACTGCTCTTGGTTTTTCTCACATAGCATTTCAGCACTCATTCTTTTTTCTTCCTCTTGTTTCAGAGAAAATCTGGAATACATGAGTTAATATTCATAATAGATTTAAGCAATAAATGTATAGAAATCTAGGATTCATATATGTAAAATGGAAGTAGGACTGCTTACTTTGTCTGGCTCCAATATTTACACTGTACTAGCATGTCTGCACATATAGAACCACAAATATAACAGATTGCACAATTTGCCCCAAGTATTATCAGTACAGTGAAAATATGACAAACCGAAGTCTAGCAATTAAAGCTAATAGTTAAACTAAAGACAAAAATCTTTATTCAATTGAAAGTGCTGGTTTTAGCACCTGAAAGCTAGATATTCAGAGTTTCTTTAACCATATTTACTGAAACAAAAATTATGTTATAGAAGCCTTGACACCTGGTTATGTTTACTTTATTGAGGTACAAGGAAACAAAAAGACACCAGGAGCTAATCAGGGAAGTTTCTTTATTGCTACTTGCCTATTTAAAAGAACCTTGCCAAACTAACTGCATCTTCTTGGGAACAACCAAATTAAGATATTTTTTGGGGGGGAGGATAGGTAAATCTCCATTGTTTCCTCCCCTGCAAGGATTCCAGGCTAGCCCATGTCTTAACTCCACCCTCCTTTATACTAGAGTGCTGGAGATTCCACCAGTTTTGTATCTTTGTTTTTTAGGGTATAGACATCTTGATCTGATTATTAACCATGCACTGATGTGTTTTACTGATAAAGAAAGATTGTGCAGATATACTGGACTTGTTTTACAAAAGCCTCTTTCTTAGGCTATAAGAAGACTACAATGCTAATTTTAGACAAAACGTGTAACACTTGAGAGCTAGTTTGGTGTAGTGATTAAGATGCAGGCCTAGAAACCAGGAGACTTATAGTTTCTAGTTCCATCTTAGGCATAAAAACCAGTTGGTAACTTTGGGCAACCTCACCCTCTCTCATCCAAACCCACCTCATAGGGTTGTTGTTGTGGGGAAAATAGGACAATGAGGGAAGATTATGTATATTTGCTGCCTTGAGTTACTTTATTGACTAATAAAGGTGGGATAAAGATCTAATTTGAAAAAACTTGGGAGATGGATTATGAGAAACAATTTAAGAAAACTGAATTAAATGTTTTAATCTGTCATTTAATTTCATCATAATTTTGAATGTTCTTTTTACTTCAGCTGATGCTGCATGGTTTAATAACCAATTAGAATGTTGTGCCTTGCTCCAATCTAAGACAGGTAATTCAGCAGAAGTAATTCTAAGCATCAAAATGTTGTTATGCAATTTTATAATAGAATTCTTTCTTTAAAATAGAGCACTGAATTGATTCAGCTTAATTTAATAATTACATTTAAAAATATGTTGATTAAATTATAACAGAATCAACTATTTATTTAAAGGTTCTTACTTGAGATTGGTGATATCACTTTCATATTCTACTTTTTGATGATCCATTATAGACCTCATTTCTCTCATATCTTCCACAATTTTTTGCCATTCATTTCTCTCATTTTCAAATTTTTTTACTTTTTCAAGCAATTGAGTATAACGCCCCTTCTCATGTTCAATTAGTCGTTCATATCCATGAAATATATTCTGAACTTTCAAGAGACTTACAGAATCTACTTTGGAAAAAATACCATGCATTAGCATTATTTATTCAAAATGCTATTTGATTAAAAACAAGAATGACACATACCATCTCCTGAAAAAGTACTCAAAGGTTTTCTTTAATGGTAGCCAAAGAATAACCAATGATTCTGTCACAAAGAACGAAGTTCTAATTATTTTTTAAAAATACGATGGACAAGTTTACTTAGCTTTAGGACAAACTTGCTCAAAGTGTAGATTACAATATCTTGAGAGTCATTAGAAAATATGGAGATGGGAGTGTAACAAATTTTGGAGTTGAAAGAGTGGGACATAAAGACCAAAAAGTTTGAAGAGCTCCAACTCTTATTATTATTCATGTCAGACGCATCACAGTTAAAATAAGGCATACTATAAAACATAAAATTTAAAGTATAAAATACAAAGGTTAAAATACGCACAAAACTGGCAACATTAGTTGCATTCTGTCATGCTGCCATGAGGTCCTCAAATGTGCATTCATCAGAGCACAAAGGACAGGTATATATATGTGTTGTTGTCTGCATGTCTCCACACGCATGAAGAACGGAGGCCACTGGATAGCCCAATTTGTTCAAAGTATTTCTGGATCTTATTACTTTCTTGTGCAATCTATTCAACGATTTCCATAATTTCCAGCTTTTGCTGGACCCAAGTGCTGGCTCTTCTGTTGGTTCCATTCAGTGTTGGTTCTTTGGAGCTTTCCATAGGTATACTCTACTCTTAAATTCTTCAAAATCTTCCTTAACCTGAGGGAGCTTTTCCTAGATGACAGTCTCTGATGAGCTGGATGTAGGCCATAGAGATGATGCTAACTACAAATTGATGATTCAAACCTCTCTCTATATGCTGCTGCTTCTCTACAAACAGCAGGTGGGGCAAGGCGAAGACACAGTAAATGCAGGCCAGCAGTTACTTCTCTCTATGGCTGAAGTTAAGAGGGAAAGCTGGATTAAAATAATAGAGGAATGGGACAAAAGCATAAGTGACCACAAAGCGTGGAGACTGTTGAGCTGCCTGAATAATGATCCAACTTGTACTAGAGATTATGTAAATGTGACAGCAAATAGCCAGTCAACTTCTCAAGAATGGCAACTCAGATCAATGGCCACCAAACATAAGATTAAGATCAACAGAAATGAGAAGGAGGAAACAATTAACATATCATCCCCCTTTACTATGGAAGAATTGAGAAATGCTATAAGGAAGAGTAGGCCATGGAAAGCTGTTGGCATGGATGACATCCTTACTGAGCAGATAAAGCAGTTTAGACTAAAAGCAAGACAGTGGCTACTAGAAATGTTCAATGATTGCTTGGAACAATGTAAGATTTCTGGTGTCTGATGAAAGGCTAAGGTAATACCAGGTAGAGTCCTAATACCAGTCTTATTACCAGGTAAAGAGGCCGACAATCCTAAGAACTATTTATTGTCCAATTTCTCTCTTGTGCCATACTTCTAGAATCTTTGAAAGGATGTTACAAAATCACCTCACTGTAACTGTAGACCCCCTACTCATACTGCAGCAGGCTGCATTTTGCCCGGAAAAAAGTTGTATTGCACAGATCCTCAGTTTAACCCAGTCCTAATACCAGTCTTAGAAGACTGATGGAGAAAGTTTATAACATGACTAAAGATTTTAAATTTACAAATATTATCAGGAATCTGCTTCAGAACCATATGTTTTTTGTTGCGTTCCAGGGAAGGAGAAGTAGGTGGAGGAATCAAAGATTTTACCACAGGGTCATTTACTGGCTCCACTTCTTTTTAATATTTATACCAACAATCAGCCGCTTCCTGTAGACTCTAACAATTATATATATGATGATGATTGAGCAATGGCTGTACAGGGAAAAACATTTGAGAAGGTAGAACAATGTTTAACCGAAGCTACTACTGCGATATCCAGTTAAGGCGAAATCCAGCATAAATTCAGGTATGTGCCTTTCATCTCTGTAACAAGTGGCTGCTAGGAAGCTGCATATTACATGGAAAGAGATGACACTGGAACACTGCTATAACCCTTAATATTTAGAATAACTCTAGATAGGGCCCTAACATATACACAGCACTGTACCAATATTATACTTACTCTTTCCTCAGGAAATTAACAAGCTCTATCTGGGGTGCCAAACCAAGGGTCCTTAAGACAACAGCATTAATTCTTTGCTATCCGGCAGGTGAATATATCTGCCCAGTTTGGTATAAATCTGTGCATGCTGGGAAAGTAGATATATTATATATTTTGTATTCATAAGAAAACAATTATGTTTAACAATAATAAATTTGCTCACCTTTACAATCTAAACTAAGTTGTTCTATCAGTTCTATAGCTTCCTTATAAATAGAAGAAAGTGACTCAATATCCTCTGTAGTTGAATCTGAAGATGGAGTTAAGTCATCCAGATCATTAGTAATACTCAATGTTCTATAAAGCTATTAATGAAACACATAAGTAGAATTAAACAATTATATTCTAAATAAAACAGTTCTTCATTTCTCTTTTATTAACTTTTAATTTTACTAGGAAAATTTTAGAAATGTAGAATTGGCTTAATTAAATGTCACGCCATCATGATTTTCAGACAGCTCACAAAGTTTCTATATCCACTGAATGTTAAGTGTTATGACTGCCCCTGTATCGCTACTAGAAGTCATGAACCCACCAACCTCTCAGTCTGCAAAAAAAACAAAACTTTAGTCATAAATCATTATCTAACCATTTATACTGAAGTATACAGAACAATTAACATGTTACTTTCTGTGGAAGTCCTTCATTCCTTCTCCCAAGAATGCTTCTGCATTCTCTATTATCTGCTTCCACTCAAATATATGTAAGCATAATAAGATGTGCATATAGTGAACAAGAGAATCTGTCAAAGACTGAAGAATATAACTAAGAAAATATGCAAAGCAATCCCGGAGTGCAGCTAGAAAATGGAGAACTCTGATACCATTATCACAAGAATTCAATAGATTTTGATTTCTGATTAAATCTAAATCAGGAGATATATATTTCATGATTATACCTATCTTATCTCGCTAAAAGAAAGAACACATTAAGTTTATATCTTGAAACAGAACAGTAAACTGCACAGAAACTTCTGACCCTTGAACCTGATACTACCCGCAAAGTATATTTTATTTTATTTATTTTTATATGGTGGCTGAGTGGGTAAGATGCTGGATTATCAGCAGCTCAGCAGTTTTGAGATGTTAGCACCCTCTGTAACAGGATGAGCTCCTGAAATTTGAAAGCATGTAAAAATGCCAGGAGATAAATAGGTACCACTTTGGTGGGAAGGTAAGTGTTCCCTGTGCCTCATGTATCGTCATGCCGACCACATGACCTTGGAAGCGTCTTTGGACAATGCTAGCTCCTTGGCTATGAAACAGAGATGAGTACCACTACCTAGACTTGGTAGGGGGAATCTTTACCTTCTAGGGAGCACACAATGGTGCAAGTTGTTAAGATGCTGGGCTTGTCGGCTGGAAGACTGGCAGATCAATCAGTTCAAGACTCAAGAGCCACCATGTAATGGGGTGAGCTCCCATTCCTACCTCTTCAGGTAGGAAATGAAGATGAGCCCCAAAGAGCTAGCACGTCTGAACCCCTAAAGTAGGCCACAACTGGCAGGACAAACCTTATATATATTTTTTATCTTAACTGGAGACAAGGTGATCGAGACAATATAATTAAGACGGGCCAGAAAGCCAGGACAGGAGTTGATTTTTTCTATATTTGAAGAACATTTAAGCAGGAACTGTATCATTTAATTCTGTTAATTTCTATATTATAATTGTATATTGTAATTTTGAAATCAATTCTGGTATTAATGATATTGCATTTTGTTTTTATGAACCAACCTGACAATCTATGTTACAGATATTTTACCAATAACAATTAGGAATAAGGCAGAGAATGTGGTAGATTGTTTGGAGGGATAAAGTTGGTATATTTAAAAAAAAATAGTCAGAACTTAATTCTATTTTCAGTCTTTTCAGTGCTCATGACAGTGGTGATACAACAAACTTTAGCTTATTGATTTTCATGTGGTAGCTAATCAAAATAAACAATCCATAGTTTTGAATAGTAGCTTATGAGCTCATTGACAAATCATGATTTATCAAATTATATGTCATATAAAAG
>JANHZU010003106.1:20293-37830 GCA_032468055.1 Acrochordus granulatus | reverse complement strand
ACTTCAGCAAAGGAGCTCATAGATAATTAACCTCTACTGCCTGTCATGGTTTTGGCAAATGAATGGTTTCACATGACACTTTGTAATAACACAGAGGATTTCAGCTTTAGTCATTCCTGAGTCATAGAAACTCTTTCCTGTTAACAAGAAAGACAATATCACCTGTCAGTTTTGGCAGATTTTGGCTAGTTGACAAAGCATAACCAAATCTAATTTTATCCCAAGCATTGTCATGCTATTATTTACAAGACAGCCTATGCCAGCAGCATACTTTTTCCCTCATCAGTTTAACTTGGTGGTACATGTAGTATACTGATGCACAGTCAGGATGTTCATTCAAGTTATTTATGCAAATAAACATAATCAACATGTTATGATAATTTTTAAACAACTGATTCATAGGTAATCTATGGTATTCTAGATGCTTGTTTTTTCATATGATTTAACAATAGTGTTCTGTAAATGTGTTTGCTCATTTAAGACATGTACCAATTACAGATCTAATGTGTTTGAATTCTTCATTACAGAATTCTGACATTTAACTACAGATTTTTTTGACTGCCATCTTTACTTGTTTTTGAACAGACTATAAAGATCCAGGTCTTTATGTCTGTTTTAATTAATATCATTGCTATGGTTGATAATAATTTTAATCAATGGTGTTATTTAACTACTAGGTTTAAAGTGAATTATTTTAATTTTGTGTTTAAAATAGGGTTTTTATGTTTTTATATGAAAATTATCCTGCAAGTATTTTTCTCATGAAAGACATTATAAAAATCTCTTTTTAAATAGGTAAACATTCTCAAAAACATGTTTAAATACAGGAAAATATAAACTTCTAAATGAGGAGTGGGAGTTGTTTTGTGATGTGGTATTCAGTGCAATGCTTCATTTTGTTTGTGATTAAATTGCTTCTGTGATAGAGTATGTAAACTATGCTCCTGAGCTATAATAAAGGCTATTTTATTTTATTCTGTTTTGCACTATCAACAAGGAAATTAAATAGGAACATGATTTATATGTTGTTCAGTCGCACAGTCGTGTATGACTCTTCATGAACTCATGGATTGCAGCATGCCAGGCCTCCCTGTCCTGCACTGCCTCCTTGAGTCCACCAAGCCCTCACCCATCACACTATGTTGTCTAACCATCTCATTCTCTGCCATCCTCTTCTCCTTTTGCCTTCGGTCTTGCTCAGCATCACGGTCTTTTCCAATGAATCCTCTCTTTACATTAGGTGGCCAAAGTTTCAGCTTCAGTATCTGTCAGCTGATTATCACAAATGGTATATATTGTGCCTTTCGTAGAAATACAAAATGGAATACTGTACTAAGATTTGTGGGAGCAGAAATCATTGTGCATACAGAATGGTATAAATAAAGCATAAATTATCTATTAAATTTTTCAGTTTTACACTGGAATATAGCTAGGGTGCAAATACCTGTCATTTTTCAATTCTGTAGGTTTATATGGGGAAAAATTCCCTGTTGGGAATCCGTTATCTTTTTTTAAATAAGAATTACCCCATTTACCCAAGCAAATTGCATTTTAATAGAACTGCAAAATTGAAAATTATCAAAGCTAGTGTCCCTGTCTTGATGAACATCACAGAGAGAGTTGGAATAGAATCTGCAATTATTCTTATTATGGAGAAATTATTCTGTGATCACTACAAGTTAAAATATACAAATAGAACAAAACATGTTGAGGTGGAAAATGTAATCTGAGTTGGCAAAAATAGCAATGGGAAATGGTTTGAGCTAAACATTAGGGAGATTTGCTTAAAAGTCTTTAAGCTGTTGGGAAATTTTATTGTAAGCTGCCGAGAGTTGTATTTGAGTTTGGCGGTATATACATTGAACAAACAAACAAAGAAACAGAGGGATCAGTTTCTGAAAGATGTTAATATTACATACCATATATCTCAATTCTATATATTGAGAAATAGTAAGAGCTAGAATTTAATCCAAATGGAGAAAATTCAAGTAATCCTAGTTTGCTAATATGAGCAGGGATTCAAATTACTCGTTTAGTTCAAGGAACGTTTGTTCTACCATTGTTTGCATGGAACTCGTTCAGTAATTTGAAACTCAGGCTTAACTGAGTGTGACAAAACAGTCATCTTGTTTTATTAAAGCAACTAGAGTTGACCTAAGTACCATCCAATACTGAGTAATAAGTAAAACACCAAAACAATACATTAAAAATAGTATTTCATTTTGGTTAATTACTTTTAATGTAACAAACCCAGGGCAATACATTGTAGAAAATTACAGTATATGAGTTTAACTTATTGAATTAGTGCCTTCACAAGTTACCTTGGGTCTTTTAAAATATATTGTTCTGCTATATTTGTTTCTGGCTGATTAAGCAAATGCATAAAAATAATTTGGGTAGGTGCTGTAAAGTCATGGCTTATTTTTTCACCCCGGCAGTAAAATACTAGCACACCTAATACATATCATTTTGTCTGGGCCAGATTGTTAAAGGAGAAAGTTACTTCCTCTCTAAGTTTTGTTCTGCTTATTAAACTACTAAACTTTTTTACACTGAAAAATGTTTGCTCATAAAAATATTTACATAGTGTGAGATTGTTTGCTTCACAAGAACAAGCAGCATAAGGAATTTCATCTTTAGCTTACATTGTGCAGGAGAAGCGCCGACATCATTGCATCATGCCTTGGCTGATCCTTTAATTTAATATTTGACTGCCTTTGTGAGCTTCTGATAACAAAACATTCTTTAACTGAACATCCCAACTGTTTAGGCTGCTCACTGAGTTCATGTTGATTGACAAAAAGTTTTTCTGGTTCTTTGTTTTTGCTGTGATCCTCAAACTTGATGTGCATCTGAAAACAATACTGTTGTCTGGCTGCATCTTCACCTGAAATCCATCTTTAATCTCACAGAAACCAGAATTATTTATTCTTGTTCTTAGATGTTGAAAGGCTGGTAAAACTTTTGTAACAGTCCTGGAAAAGAGAAAGCAGTTTATCAAGAAAGATAAATAGGTGATTATTATTTTCCAGTGTCTTCTGCTGGAATTATAGAAACAATCATTTTAACAATTCCAATTACTGCAGCAAACAAAATGATTATTAAGAAAGGAGTGATAACTTCCTTTCAAATTTACAAGTGGATTGTGAAGAAAACCTGCCTAAGAATTGCATTATGCAGATATTTTTACTCATTTATTTGTATACGGATTGGTAGCTTTTCTTTACTGTTCACTTTAATTAAGTTTATCCAAATGTCAAAGTACTTTGGTGTCTATTTTGAATCATTTTACCACCACATATATTTCTATAAATTATATGGTGAGATAATTTGGACTTTGTTTGAGAAGATTTGTGTTATAATTAAAATTTAACAGTTTATTTTACTTGTAATATTGTACCTCTGCATTATTCAAGCATGTGTTATTCATTACATTCATTCCTTGTAAGGCATCAATATTTTGAAAAATTCTTACTTCATTTTTTCACCAGTCGTCAAAGCAAACCTTTAGGCAACAGGTTCTAAGCTTTTCATGTTCACTTTTCTAAAGAATGACATACTCCAATTAAGAGCACAACTTTCTATATTTGATACTTTTATATGGGGAGCAAAATGCTCTGTAAAGATTGCATGATAATATAGTATTGATCTCAGAAAGACAGCCATATAATTTTAAAGATTATAGCATGTAGCAGATTGACTTAGGACCAAACTAAGTGTATTTTCATTGAAAATAATCTATATGACTTTTCAGCTGCACAGTTATTTTAGAGCACTTTTTGAAGCTCTATGAACAAGGAATAATGATGGAGTTTGCTGGGGTGTGAATCAAATGAAGCCTGAAGCAAAAGAATCAAGTCTACTGGAATTTTGAGAACCTGAATTAAATGAAACCTGAATCAGGCTAATTCTGGAATCAAAAAGATTGCTTGAAACCATGGCTTTAACCAACAGTCCTTTACATGGATCTGAAAGTCTTAATTGAGAAACAATGGTCTGAATTAAAGCTGACTTTAAAGAATCCATGCAGTGGTCTAATTAAATGATGCAAAATGATGTGTTTCAAGAAGAAATACTGACATTGACTTAGGTTCATTGAAAGATTCGGTGGACTATGGTAGCCCACTCAAAGTGGTAGAAGCTATTATTTATTTATTTACTGTTGGGCTTGAAGAAGCAGGCTCAGACAGTTGAATTCTAATCTAAAGGCTTATTGAAGCTACAAGGTCACAAGAATTTTTCCAAGTGCAAGCCCAACACCTGGACTTCCCAGATTAGGCTAACGGTCTTCATGAGGGATTGGACCTTTTGCATTTGTGCATGCTCAGTGACTCCAAACTGATTCCCCTCTTCACTCTTGACTCAGCCCTTCCTTTTCCCACATTTACAGTCATGTGGAGTCCTTGGTGTTCTCTGAGCTTGGTGGTTTTTGTGCAGTTCTTTGTATTTGTTCTTCTGTTTAGCATATTAATTGCATAACAAACAAAAACTCAAGTCACGTGGGAAATACCATGTTTAGGTGGGCTTATAATGAGAATATCATAGAAAATGAGAATATACATAGACATGGTAGAAAAGGATTTAATTTTCATTCTTGCTGTTTTTGTATATGAAACTGTAAACAAGAGAATGCTTTCCAGTTTTATTCTCCAGCAAAATTGATGAGATATATTTGCTCAGCCACTGAAACAGACATAGATATTAGATCATAAATTAGAATGAAAAAACAAGGACATGGATCAGAATGTTTACATTGGAATTAAATGTTGAGAGATCAAAATAAGGAAAACAAAATTAAAATATTATTCAATTTCAATCTTAGACTTTCAGATACATCCCGTATATTCTTCAGAGAATGAGCTGATTTTATATCAGATATTTTAAGGGAAGAGAATCATTGGAAAACAATTGATTCATCCCTTCATCCATTAAAGGTTTCAAATTTGAACAGAAATTATGCATATGACTGATTGAACACCATATATGTGAGACAATACATAGGCAGACTCTGGCTGGCAGATGCAGGGGATAGTTAACCAATACTGACAGCCATTAACTTATGAATGTAAAAACAATGCTGAAATTAGCTGATGAGAGTGAAGAAAATATATAGCATATTCAACAATGTGATTAGAGAGCAAATGGATTGAGACATTTATTAAACATCATATGCTGATGCGTTGAATATTCCCCCCTCTCTGATCTTAATCTGAGGCTCTTGATCAAATAAGGAAAAAGTTTTTAGTCAACAATTTGAGGAAAAGTTTTTTGTCAGCAAATGCTAAAACCACAACCTTAGTAGGGTGCCTGATGACTGCCTGTTAGAATTTCTTGCAATTCTTAGAGCAGGGGTGTCCAACCTTGGCAACTTTAAGATATGTGGACTTCAACTCCCAACTTGCTAGCTGAGGAATTCTGGGAATTGAAGTCCACACCTCTTAAAGTTGCAAAGGTTGGGCACATCTGTCCTAGAAAGTGCACGTTCATGTGCTATTGAAAAACAAAGGCACGTTTTCCCGTATAAAGGACGTGAGGGAGAGGGCTCGCCGTGGGCACCTGAAAACAAGTGATTTATATGGCACCCTTGAAATAAAATTCATTTATGATTCAAAGCAATTGCCTGTATTCTTTAATTATCACTTGTAAATAAACCTGGTAAGATTCTTTTTAGCAGTATCTCTCAGAATTCCTAATTAGTATTTTACTTTCAAACATTTTGACTAGATTTCATTGATAAGTCTGAACTATCCTCCAAAGATTTCATTGTGGAGAGTCCTTCTGATTACAAACTGTTTGTAGATATTTGGCCAAGTTTTGTTCAGGAATAATCTGAGAGATGTCTAAATGGAAGATTTATTCATTACCAAAGGAAAAGAAGTGGTATGATAGTGATCTTTTTTGTGTGGAAAAGTAGGGAACAGATAAGCAGCTGCAAATGTCAGAAAGCAAATGTTGGGTACACCAAAGAAGTAGAAAGATAAATTAATCTGTCTCTTTTAGCTGTCCAGGATAGGGCTTTAAAAAATAAAATCATAGTCTTCTTGTGTCTAGCAAATTAGTAAGACAAATAGCGTGCAAGTAAAACATAAAGATATGATCACAATGTGAATTAAAGCTGTCTTGACAATACATATTTGAGTTCTTTGGTTTTCTCATCAGGAAACTAATAAGGACACTTCTTATTCTCTGCTTTCTCAAATACTATCACTTTAACTCTGTTTTCTTTCTTTTTGTTATGTTTGTGGATCACCCAAAGCATGGGATTTCAATATCCTTCATCTAGTGTGGTAGATTAATTTTAAGCTTTTCATCCCACAAATATGCGTGCCACCCAGATCCCAAGTCATGACTTTCAAGTTCCAAAAGCCTTGAGTTTTTTTTAAAGTAATCCAGTGTTTCAACCATACCAGACAGCAAGCATCATCTCTTTCTTTAGCTTGCAACAATTTAAATCATATTTTTGTTTTTTTGCCTTGGCATTCTACATTTAGAAATACCTTTTTGCCATTATTTAAACATTGTATCCCTAACCAAAATCAGTATCATCTAAAAAAGAAATCACATTCAAGGAAAAAATACATTTTAATGGCAAAAATTCTACCCATCAGAGATCATTGCAGTTTACTCCATTTGTCAATATTATGGTTGATCTCCTGCCAGACCTCATCATAATTGTTTTGGAACAACTTATAATTCATAGTTGTCAACTAAACTCCCAAATATTTAACTTTTTTTTTCCAATCTTAAAACCAGTTCTATGAGTCAAAATTTCTTTTTCTTTTTTATTCATGTTTTTAACTAATATTTTTGTCTTCTCTATTTATTTTCAAGCCTGCCAATTTACGAAACCCTTTCAATTTTCTCATTACATATTCTATATCAGTTATGGCATCTTGCAACATCAGTACTGTATCATCAGCAAAGGCCTGAACCTTGAAGTTCTGATTCCTCACTTGGAGGCCTTTTATCTTTACGTCTTGTCTAAAATCTCTCCGGACTTCCAAAATCAAAATAAACAATAGTAGAGAGATAAGGGACATCCTTGACATGTCCCTTTCTGAATTTCACAAGGTTTAGACAACTCTATATTTACAATTATCTCAAACTCTGCAAGAAGTCCATCCCAAGTCTACATTTCTGTGCCACTTTAATCATAAAATCCCTATTCAAATTGTCAAAGGCTTTTTCCATATCCAAAAATATTAAAGTGGCCTGTTTGTCAATACATGGTTGAAAATATTGTATAATGTTTAACACAACTCTGATGTAATGTTTCATCTGTCTTTTTGGAAAAAGCCACTCTGATCTTTAGATATATAGTCCTTTAACAGTTTCTTCAGTCTATCAGCCAGAAGGATTGAAATTGGCCTGTAATTCTTAGTTGGTGTCAAATCATGTTCCTCCTTAGGTTTGAGTGCAATATTAGTTTCCTTACAAATATCTGCCAAGGTGCACCCTACATAATTGAGTTCATCAAGTCTTTCATAGGTAGCAATAGTTGGTCTTCAAAAAATTTATAATAAAAGTTAGTCAAACCATCTGGGCCTGGTACTTTTGCCATCTTGCTTCTTTTAATAGCTTCCACTATTTCCATGATCATTATTGGACTGTTCAAGATGCATTGTTGATCATATTTCAGTTTCGACAATTTTTGATTTTTTCAATAAGAATTTGTCTCTTTGTCTGAAACAACACTTCCTTTATAAAGATTAGAATAATAGTTCCAAAAAGCATTTTGCAATCTTGTATTTTCTGTTAAAAAAGTCTCCCTGTCTTGAATGTTTGTAATATATATATTTTTCCATTTGCTTCCTCAGTCTATAAGCTAACCATTTCCCAGGTTTATTTACATGTTCAAAATATTTCTGCTTTATTTTTTTCAATTTCATTAATTTGTTAACATAGACACCTGTTGCTGTAGTATCTGAATAAGCAAGTCTACATCCATTGGCAAAATGTTATAATTCTTCTTCCTTTTCTTTGATTGTACTACAATATTTTGCATTTTGTCCCTTATTTTCTTTTTTATGTCCATATTATACTGTATAACATATCCCCTCATTACTGCTTTACTTTCATCCCAAACTGTGTTGAAATCTGTTCCTTTATGCAAATGGTTACCAAAAAATTCCTTTAAAATTCTCTTACAGTCCTTAACCACTTGTTCTTTTTGTAAAATAGATTAAATACTATAGTGTAACAGAATATTATGAAGTACAGTATCATTGTTCCTATTTATGCTACAATGAATTAATCTGCTGTATTTTGCTATCTTTCTCAACAGCGATCAAAGTTCTAGAAACAGAAATTTTCATCACTCATCCAACTCCATACATAAATTCTGAAATTGGCTTGGTTTTAGAGAAACTAGGAAGGGTCAGCCTCTATCTTTTAACCTGAACATTTCTATCATATAGCATAGTATGTCACAGTTCTTTGTGTGCTAGCAGTACCTGCCCAAAAAGCTCAAGTATTGCTGGAAACTCAACATTGACATGAGGTGGTCTAATAACTATTTTTAATGTGTTTATATTTACCATCATTCTATCAAATGTATATAAATAATTGCAGCAAACCAAACTAACCAGTCATGAAGTAAGATTAATTATGTTATTTAGCTTGGTATAATTAAGCCACTACCTCAGAGAAGTACTCACAACAAGCAATATCCAATATGTGAAATGGCTAATATGTCTGAGCTGCCTAACTGCAAATCAATATACATCAATAATTTTGAAATAACACACCTTCTCAATAACAAAGATTCAATAGCATTCCATCACTTGGTACATTAGAAAGGACAGAATATAGTTCTTTTAAACATTTATGTGCTGCTATGGATTTTATCTTTGTGTGTTCAGAATATATCTTTTAAATGGAAATCTCACCGAGCTGATCTCTGCTATAGTATAGCAAGAAATAAGTGCAACAATTTATTTCTAACAAAATACATTTACCAGAAGGCAGTTATGTGTCTAACTACTATAGTTATATATTTATAATAACTATATTATATAATAATATATATTATTATAGGCTAATTATGTGTAATAAAGTCTGGACCAGCCCCCCCAAAATTATTAATTAAAATTTTTGAACCACTCTGTAACCAAAGTTCTCTGGGCAGTCTACAATAAAACATGCCAAAATATAACTTGAGTTAAATCATATAGAATATGTACAAATAAAATACAAAACAAGCAAAAAAAATAGTATATGGTAGTCATTCAAATTTTAAAAATATGCATTAAAACACTATTGAAATTTAATTAAAATTCAATTAAAGTTTCTGAAATGTTTTCAAAGGCAGCATCACATGCAACACATTGTAGTAATCCAACTAGGAAGCATGAATAACTGATACCAGGCTATTTGTCTCCAAGTAAGGCCAAAACTGACAAAAGACAGTCCATGCTATCAAGCCTACCTCAGCCTCTTGTGACAAATATGGATCATTGTTGGAGATTACTGAGCAATCTGATCTGATATTGTCAACTATTGTATATTTTTGGAGTAGCATTTCCATAGATATAAGTGGATTAATGGGGAAATCCCTTAATGTTAAAGATGTTAATGTAATGTTAAATTATAATCTAAAATTTTGGAATCTGAGGAACTATCTTTTTACTAGGCAAGGTTGGAGTTGCTAAAAGAACTATAATAATAAACTGGAAAAGTGATATCATTCCAGATTGGTTTTTAGAAATGTGTGATTCCTTTGGAAAAAGCAGTAATTTCAATTAATTAGAAAATGAAGTGGTATGTTCTTCTCTGATACTTTATATTTCATAGCAATAGAGAAAGTGTTTCTCAGCCTTGGTAACTTGAAGCCAAAATGGGGAATTCTAGGAGTTGAAGTCCATACATTTTCCATTTGCTAGAGTTGAGAAACTTGGCAATAGTATAAAATTCTTCAGAATTAAAAAAAAATCTATATTTCATAACATTATAATATTATAAAGATTTTTAGTGAATCAGTAATTTCATATATACATACACATATGGAATTATTGATTAACTAATAATCTTTATAATATATTGCTGTGAAATACAAAGATTTAAAAAAAATTCCTAAGAATATTTTTTTAAATTACTAAGAATATTCCTAAGAATAATATTTTGTATTGATACTTTTTAATTTTTGTCAGGGATAATTTGAATACATTTTTAATCACTTTTTGGTTGTGTTTAGGGTTCTTTGTAACATATTAATTGCCTATAGTATTTTGTTGTTTCTTCCTTATCTTTTGTATCTGTGCACTCTATTTATGTTTTATAATCTTGCTATAAAATAGAATCTATGTCACATAGCAGTTAAGATGCTGGGCTTGTCGGCCAGGAGGTTAGCAGCTCAAGTTCGAGACCCAAAAGCTGCTGCGTAATGGGGAGAGCTCCTGTTGTCTGCCTAGCAGCTGTCAACCTAGCAGTTTGAAAGCATGTAAAAATGCAAATAGATAAATAGATACCACCTTTGGTGAGAAGGTAACAGCATCCATGCATCTCGACATACAATCATACCAGCCACACCATGGAAGCATCTTTGGACAAATGTGTCTTTGGCTAGGAAATGGAGACAAGCACCACCCTCTAGAGTTGGACACAACTGGCAGGGGAAAACTTAACCTTTATAAAACAGAATAAAATTGGATTTAGGGTCATTCCCAAACTGAATCTTTTCCTTTACGGCAAATGTGGACCCCTCCAGGACTAAGAAGTCACCCAATCATTTGTCTGGACAGATACATCTCCCACAAACAGTATCTTTTCTTTGTCTGGATTGAGTCTGAAATTGGGGGAATATATGGGAAGACAAAAAGTGGATCAAACTTTTTCATCCATTACATTTAACCCTAATGAAACTGAGTTACCAGCTTCAAAACAGTGCTAGAACATAATTTTGTGGTACTTACATATAATAGAAAGATACAAAAACAAGTTCTTAACATCAAATAAAAGTTTTTAAAATTATAAACTTTATTAAATGAAACATCTAATGATTCTGGTTGAAAATACAATTTTTTCCCATCTCCCCTCCTGCAAGATTGTACTTTCAGTAGCTTACATATGTCTGCTATTGAATTCATATCTTCCTGTCTCCCATTTAAAGCTCACTCCTTCAGAACATGCAGAGAAAGAACAATGGGAATAAATAGTCAGAAATCATATCCTCACCTGGAATGGAGCAGGAATTAAATTAAATTAAAGCAATGCAAATTATGTTATCCAGTGGATGGGTGTACAGTATTTGGTTTCATTAATTCAAATGATTAATTAGCAGACAGGAACTATAGCCACATTTTTGTAAATCCTTTCACAATCATATTTTTCCAATAGGAAGATACCCTTAAATTGGTAGGTTGTGTATATTGCCCTGCTGCCTTTGAAACAAATGAATTAGGATGAGGTGTAAATGACTGTTGACATTATTGCTGTAAAAAAGAGATGACTTTCATATTAGCTACTGCTAATTGGTGAATTGAAGCCCTTTTATAAAGATGATGTATCTCTTTTTTCATTTCTTTCTTCTCCCCAGTTACTTCTCCTTGCTCATCTTCATCTAGTTTTGTTCTGCTGTTTTCCACCCTTACCCAGTGAAGGGATTCTTGCACTGTTATGCTTTTTGCTTCTTTCTGCTGAAGGGAAGGGAGGAAGGTTGAGGTTTCTGTATGTGACAGATGTTAGTTGGAATATTAAGGCTATATACTGAAGGCATTGTTTTCAGATAGAGTTGATAAGACAGAAAAGCTAAGCACTATAGTACAGTATTTTTGTCCGGATTTATCCTTTCTTTTTGACTACTCTGTGGCCGGGAAAGTAGTCTTGCATTCAGGATTGTCTTCCTATTGGGTAAATATGATGAGTTAGGAATCATGAAAGCGTTTTTATCTTATTTCCTTTTTTATACACCACCTGACTCCCAGTGACTTTCTGGCCAGTTTTACAGATCAAAACAAACAGAGTGATAAAATAACATGATGATAAAAACAAAGAAGGAAAGGCCACAAACCAGACAGCAATCCAAACAATATATGAGGGCTATATATGGTTGATTCCCAAGAGTGACATTGTGATTTTAATTTGCCATCTCTATTTTCCAAAGGAAAAAAAGTACTGCCTGCCCATTAATTGTACATACTGGGTCAGTACACCCAATCATCGTCTTGAACAGTCTTAGTTTATTCTTAAAATTCAACATTATGGAATTGAAAGAAAAGACAGTCAGGGAAAGAAAACAGAGGAGCCAATAGTTCTGATTGGATTATAGGGAAAAAAGCTATGCTGCCTCAAGGTTCCCAGCAATATTCAGTGTTATCTCTGGGAAGATGCTTTTTCCTTGCAAGTCATCTCTATCTCATCAGTACATAACTGGTCAAACTTGTTAAGAGATACGCCTGGCTGAACGATTATCAGAGAAGATTCTGCTTCAGTAAAAAATAAGTTCTGTGAATTAGTCACAAAAAATCTGTACATTCTGTTGGGCTTGGATTAGGAAAATAAACATTCAAAACAGATAGCCTACATCCTGGATTTTAGAATATGTAGAATCCTATTCCCCTCAGCTAAGAGGAGGGCAATCTCTTGTATCCCTCAAGTCTAATAGCAGCACAGGAAGGCTTAGATTAGGAATATTAAACACACTCTTTCTGCATTATTATTATTCTGATCAGTTTTCCCTTCTTAGGAATTGCCTAGCTTTTTTTGTTTTTCGGATAGGCCTTGGCCCTCAAAAATGATTCCAGCTGGAAGGTATTTAAAATAACATGGAAGGAATTTCTGAAAGCTATGCTGTCAAGAAGTGACACTTTTAGCACTATTTGCTGGGTCTCACTTTTGCTCCTAAAACGTTCCACATGCCTTCCCTTTTTATACATCTTAAGGAAGAACTGTTTCTGCCAGCATGACATGATCTTTTGAAGTCATTTGCCAAAGTCTATTCAGTCTGAATTGCAGCTTTCTTGACATCCTCATTACAGCTTCCAATGAACTCTTACTTGGTTATCTGGACCTTTCTTCCCTCTCTCCGCATATGTAGCTTTCCCATTTCAGAATATATGAGCTGATTAAATTTTTCTGAATACAACAGCAGGTTTCCCCAAGAATCTTGCTGGACTGTCCCTAATTATTATATACATTTTTTGTAAATAATGCTTAGAACACGTGCTGCTGTGGAAATTGACTTCCCAACTCTCCTTGGGAAAATCCTATAAAAATAACAGAATGACGTTCTCTTGAATGGAAATAGAAAATAAATTTACTGTTAATATTTTTTCAAACTATTTGACAAAAAATATAAGTTAAAGATAGAAAAACTATTACAGTTCTCTTCTTTTAGACTAGAATAGGAAGAACATTAAGCAATCTTATTAGAAATCAGTGTGATGAATCCCTTTCTTGTCTCTATAGCAGGGGAATAAAATGCATTTTATATTTATACTGTATATTGTCTGTTTATTTTTATATGATAGTATTTGTTGTTTCTTTTTTATTTATTGTGTGTTCATGTGTTGTCCAAGGGTCATACTGTTTGATTTGGGCAGCCTTGTGAATCTTAAAAATAAGTAAATAAAAGTGCAAAAGAACTTTAGAGCCCCAACGTACAGTCAGCATCCTTGCCAGATGGCAAGTTTCATCCTTTGAAACTAGCATCCCCCTGGAGGATTGCAACCCGAAAGCTGTAGCACAAGTCAAACTAGCTGAAGGCTTCCCCCATCAGATTGAACAAACTCCTTGTCTCTTTCATTTGTCATCCCTCCTTGACTTCTGCTGCCATTGAGTAGGTTTGTTGCCCAGCTTTTTCCAACTTGAATTCTGTTTCTTCCTCTCCCTCTTTATTACTACTACTCATCTAGGCTATTCTAGCTGTGATTCCTAGACATTTAGACGCTTCTCTGCCAGCTGCCTGCAAGTTGCCTCCCCTCCATTGGCTGCTCAGCCAGCTGAATTCCTCTTTCAGGTGCTCCTAGGTTGCTCCCCTTTCTTGTTCTGGGCGAGGAATCCTTTCTGAATACACGTGCCCTGCTCTCTGCTAGAGAGAAAGAGTTTCAGTTCCCTCCTTTTACTTTTCTGTTACTCAATTTTCTTATATTTTTTCTTTAAATCCCATTTCTGGGCTTCTTCCTTGCCATGGCTTCCATTTGCTTGCTTGCTGGCCTACTTCTTTGTGTCCTTATTGTTTGGCTCAATTCCCCCCCTCTTTTTCAGGTAGCCTGTAATGGATCACCCACATTTTCCTCCTTGGCTCTCTGTCTTCTTGCTGCATCAATTAGAATCTCTCTTTCTCTGAATACCTTAACTGTAGTGTCTCATCTCCAGCATCTAATTTCCTCTTCTTTAACAAATCAGTCTTATCAAGGAAGATTTCAGGTGTGTCCTTTTTGCTTTATGTCATTATTAATCTTATTTCAAGGCATATCTTTGCCAGTGGCTTAGAAAGAGGGTGGGCTGCAACCCAAGTCATTAATGTTTGGAAAGTAATTAAAATATGGCTATTTGCACTAATGTCAAACCATTTCTAACAGATGTTTCAGTTAAGTGTGAAAACAGAAAGTTATCTATTGTAAGCATGCAAAGCAATGTAGACATCCTCTCAACCCCATTTATGCTTTAGCAGGGTGATGCTGTGAGGAAGATTGTGCTAAAGAAACCTAAATGACCTCCAGTCCTCCTGCAGTGAAGTGTGTGAAAATAGGCCTAGTTCATATTGCAAGCTGCCAATGTGGTGCAGAGCAATGTATCTTCAGCTGTGTTTAGCAGAGCTCCAATATTCCCCAGAGAATCTGGTGGTATTTTGCAAGCTAAAACAAACAAAAGACTTAAGTGAAAAGGCATTAAAGGTTCTAGTACCTTTTCCTTTGATGCATATTTATGGAAGTGGATTTTCAGCACCCACTAAAGCTGACCAAATATTGAAGTAAGCAGAACGTGACATCAACTCTAAATTTTCTTAACAAACCTCACTCTAAATATATATAATTTATACATTATATTACCAGATGCATTCAACCCATTTGTGAAACAACTGAGATATTTATATGTAAAAGAAAATAAGGAATATTATTAAAGCATATATTAATTGTTCCATTATTTTCCCTTTTAATATCATAAATATCTCTCATTAAAAATGTTTGATATTCCATGATCTTAAAAAGTTCAAGAAGCACAGGGTTAGAAGGAGGGCTGGAATTGCTTTTCTGTGTGCTCTTGTTGCTTCATCACTGATTCAAACAATAAAACAATGAATCATCTTTTACCTTCCCATCCTAAGCTTGTCAATTGATTTCCTAAAGAGACAAACATCTAAGGAAGTAAATTTTGTTTTGTACAGTTCCTATTGGTACGAAGCACACAGAATAAAATATCTGATGAATCTGCTGAAAAAGCAGAAGTGTAAATTGTAAATACATCTACCTATATCGGCAACCTGTAGCAATCGTATCTCATTATTATGGCTGATGCAAATATTTATGTTGACTTGAACAGAGTTGTGTTGAATGAATCAATATGTATAAAAAAGGGTAAAGGTTTCCCTGCCAGTCGTGACCAACTCTAGGATATGGTACTCATCTCCCTTACCAAGCCGAAGAGCCATTGTTCATCTGAGGACGCTTCCATGGTCATGTGGCTGGATGACTACATGCCAAAGGCGCATGGGCCAAAGTAGGTGGTATATCTTTATCTACTTTCCTGCCAAAGTAGGTGGTATATCTTTATCTACTTTCCTGCCAAAGTAGGTGGTATATCTTTATCTACTTGCATTTGCATGCTTTTGAACTGCTAGGTTGGCAAGAGATGAGGCAAACAACAGAAGCTCAGCCCATTGCACGGCAGCGCCAGTTGGGCCGCTGACCTTCCAACCGACAAGCTGAGCATCTTAACCTCTCACGGTATCACGCTTTTCAATATGTAGAAAGTAATTCTCAGAACTTCATTTTTCATAACTGCAAGCCAATTCAGAAAGAAGTATTTTCTTACTGAATCTCTTTTTTTAAAAAAAACACTTACACGATCTGATCTTATATTTTCAAACTATGGGGTTTTCTTTTACACTTTGTTATCTGAGTTTTCTGTCCATTTCCTTCTGCATCCAAAACCCTAGATTCAGTTAATTAATAAAGACTAGGCAGCCAAATTATTCAATGTTGCAGAGTATGATGTTTCTTCATGGTATGCTTTCCAATAGAAGATACCTTTGGTCATCCAGATTTTGATGAACTGCAATACCCAGAAGTGCAGCTGATACAGGCAATGGAAATTAATAATGTAAAACATTAACAGTGTAACACCTGGAAGATCACTTCTTCAATCTGTAATACGTTCTTCTGTTCCATAGATGTTGTGTCTTAGCTGATTTGGAAGCAGCAGAGATGGGACGAAGTCTTTTTATTTCTAGCTTTTGTGCTAATAGGCAAATTGACATTACACAACATTACACATTACACAAGAGATGGGCAGTATGATTGGTAAGAAGGATATCTCTCCTTCATCTTATAATTATAGTTACCTGGGCAGTCTGGACTTTCCACTTTCAGCTGTTTTAAATGTTTTAAAAATGATGTTTTAGAATAGAGTGTGTACATCCTTTTAAAAACAAGGCCAGTTTATACTTTCTTAATGAGGGCAGTTCTGTCATTCAACTGAAAAAAGTAGTTATCCAGGCTCTTATAATTTTAAGAATAGCAAATTGTTGGTTGCTTAATTTATTATTACAACCTTTTCATTCTTAAGGAAGGGAACTTGTGGTATTTTTATCTTTAGGAGAAAAATATGCTTCTTTATCTTTAAAATACAAATTTTGCCAGTTTTGTATCTTTTGTATATTATGCTGGAAACCTAAGTGGCTATATTCCCAGTATAAAGCGAGTACTTCCTCTGAATGTAGCATATGAATCATTCTTTAACTATGGTACCTTTTAACTTCCAGTTGTTTTAATAACTTACAGAATATTCAGGGCCTTTAAATACCACTTGCCCTTGGTCTCCAGCAGCTTTTATCCAGTGAGATTTAAAATACTTAAGCTGGACTATTAAATTCTTGAATGAATCCATAGCTCTCAGAATATGCCCTGACATCTCATGCATTTCTCTGACATTTTCCGACCCCAGGTTTCCAGAAGGAAATTGCAATTCCAACATCCTAATTAAAGGTTTTGCTTCAAGGATAAGAATTGCACTTTGGTATGATTTAGGATCCGAATGTTAGGAAAGGCCACTGTAGGGATAATGATAGAAGAATTCAAGAGTAGTTTAATCAACCATTATATAACACCTGCAGCTTCTACTGAATATTTTAAGTACTTTAGTTTTAAATGATTCATCACTGGATAGTAGCCAAGAATGGATAAGAGTACAGTGTTACGCTATTTTTATTTTTTTTAATATTTCAAACATGGAATAAAAATAATGAAAAGCAAAATCTAATGATCAATAACACCAAAAATAAACAACTTCATTATCTAATTCCAAAAATCAAAAATATGAACGTCCATGTTCTTGTGTATATATCCATCACAATAAGCAATGAATAAAACAATATTTTA